>OU974071.1:5279240-5289240 GCA_918843875.1 Diadumene lineata
AAAAAGCATGGACTATAGCCAACCAAAATGCGTCAAAATGACCATTTTTTGATAAAAAAAGCATGGACTATTGTCCACCAAAATACGTCAAAATGACCATTTTTTGATTAAAAAGCATGGACTATAGACCACCAAAATGCGTTAAAATGACCATTTTTTGATAAAAAAGCATGGACTGTAGTCCACCAAAATGCGTCAAAATGACCATTTTTTGATAAAAGCATGGACTATAGCCCACTAAAATACGTCAAAATGATCATTTTTTGATAGAAAAGCATGGACTATAGGCCACCAAAATACTTCAAAATGACCATTTTTTGATGAAAAAGCATGAACTATGGTCCACCAAAATACGTCAAAATGACCATTTTTTGATTAAAAAGCATGGACTATAGACCACCAAAATTCGTTAAAATGACCTTTTATTGATAAAAAAGCATGGACTGTAGTCCACCAAAATGCGTCAAAATGACCATTTTTTGAAAAAAAAAGCATGGACTATAGCCCACCAAAATTCGTCGAAATGTCCATTTTTTGAAAAAAAAAAGCATGGACTATAGCCCACCAAAATTCGTCGAAATGTCCATTTTTTGATAAAGAAGCATGGACTATAGCCCACTAAAATACGTCAAAATGATCATTTTTCGATAGAAAAGTATGGACTATAGGCCACCAAAATACTTCAAAATGAACATTTTTTGATAAAAAAGCATGGACTATAGGCCACCAAAATACGTCAAAATGACCATTTTTTTATTAAAAAGCATGGACTATAGACCACCAAAATGCGTTAAAATGAAAATTTTTTGATAAAAAAGCATGGACTGCAGTCCACCAAAATGCGTCAAAATGACCATTTTTTGATAAAAAAGCATGGACTGTAGCCCATTAAAATGCGTCAAAATGACCATTTTTTGATAAAAAAGAATGGACTATAGACCACTAAAATGCGTGAAAATGAACAGTTTTTGATAAAAAAGCATAGACTATATCCAAGCAAAATGCGTCAAAATGACCATTTTTTGATAAAAAAGCATGGACAATAGCCCACCAAAATGCGTCAAAATGACCATTTTTTGATAAAAAAGCATGGACTATATCCCACCAAAATGGGTGAAAATGACCAGTTTTTGATAAAAAAGCATGGACTATAGCCCACTAAAATACGTCAAAATGACCATTTTTTTATCAAAAAGCATGGACTATAGACCACCAAAATGCGTTAAATTGAAAATTTTTTGATAAAAAAGCATGGATTGTAGTCCACCAAAATGCGTCAAAATGACCATTTTTTGATAAAAAAGCATGGACTGTAGCCCACCAAAATGCGTCAAAATGACCATTTTTTGATAAAAAAGAATGGACTATAGACCACCAAAATGCGTGAAAATGACCAGTTTTTGATAAAAAAGCATAGACTATATCCCAGCAAAATGCGTCAAAATGACCATTTTTTGATAAAAAAGCATGGACAATAGCCCACCAAAATGCGTCAAAATGACCATTTTTTGATAAAAAAGCATGGACTATAGACCACCAAAATGGGTGAAAATGACCAGTTTTTGATAAAAAAGCATAGACTATATCCCACCAAAATGCGTCAAAATGACCATTTTTTGATAAAAAAGCATGGACAATAGCCCACCAAAATGCGTCAAAATGACCATTTTTTGATAAAAAAGCATGGACTATAGCCCACCAAAATGCGTCAAAATGACCATTTTTTGAAAAAAAAAGCATGGACTATAGCCCACCAAAATTCGTCGAAATGACCATTTTTTGATAAAAAAGCATGGACTATAGGCCACCAAAATACGTCAAAATGACCATTTTTTGATTAAAAAGCATGGACTATAGACCACCAAAATGCGTCAAAATGACCATTTTTTGAAAAAAAAAAGCATGGACTATAGCCCACCAAAATTTGTCGAAATGACCATTTTTTGATAAAAAAGTATGGACTATAGCCCACTAAAATACGTCAAAATGATCATTTTTTGATAAAAAAGCATGGACTATAGACCACCAAAATGCGTCAAAATGACGATTTTTTGATAAAAAAGCAGCCCACCAAAATGCGTCAAAATGACCATTTTTTGATTAAAAAGCATGGACTGTAGGCCACCAAAATGCGTCGAAATTACCATTTTTTGATAAAAAAAGCATGGACTATAGCATACCAAAATGCGTCAAAATGACCATTTTTTGATAAAAAAAGCATGGGCTATAGCATACCAAAATGCGTCAAAATGACCATTTTTTGAAAAAAGAAGCATGGACTATAGGCCACCAAAATTCGTCGAAATGACCATTTTTTGATAAAAAAGCATGGACTATAGCCCACTAAAATACGTCAAAATGATCACTTTTTGATAAAAAAAGCATGGACTATAGGACACCAAAATACGTCAAAACGACAATTTTTTCATGAAAAAGTATGGACTATAGCCCTCCAAAATGCGTCAAAATGATCATTTTTTGATAAAAAAGCATGGACTATAGCCCACCAAAATAATAATAATAATAATAATGTCTTTATTATATAGAATAAAATACATATCTATATTTACAACTAAATATCAACAAGAAATAATAAGTAAAAATATACTAAATACCTACATTATTAAAATTTAATCTATTACTAAAAACTTGTTTAAAACGCTCTGTATTTACTTTACATTTACTTGTATTTTTCCTTCTAAGATTATATTTTGTAGTTTTGATTTTTGGAGTTAGATTATATAATGGATGGTTCTGCATTGTTTTAACTTTGTCAAACAATCTCATGTCGGTCTCCTTTAGTATATCAAAAATATTAATACGATCTAGTGTATATCTACGTTTATAACATCTATTTAAAAAGTTTTGAATGCTAGTTAATTCTGGTGGAGCTGAAACATATACAGCAAGACCGTAACTTAACTTGGGCATGATAATAGATTTAAACAGATAATCAACTTCTTCCGCTTTTGCCCCTTCTTTTCTAAGACTTCTGATGACAAAAAGACCTTTATTAATACTACTAAGTAATTCTTTAACATATATATTAAATCTGCAGTCGGATTGAAACGTTACACCTAACAATTTAAGATTGTTAGTTTGTGGTATCTGTGATATTTGATCGTATACGTCGTTCCTGCTTTGTTTCTTCCTAAATATAATTTCTTTACATTTCGATGTATTGCACGCCATTCCGTTGGAGCTTGTCCAATCCATAAAAGCCTTAACATAATTAGCTGAGGTATCTATAGTTACATTATCCTTAAGCCAAACTGGCGAAATGATTGTGGAATCATCTGCGTATTTAATAAGTATATTACTTCCAGTATTATCAGTGATGTCGAGATCATTTATAAAAATACTAAATACGTAAGGGCCGCTGACACTGCCCTGGGTTGTACCCCTGTTAACGCTTATCCAGTCAGCTACATGACCATTACATATTACTCGCTGTTGACGATTATACAAAAAGCTATGATACCAGTTAATCAAGTAGGGATTAATATCCAACAACTTAAGTTTTTCCGAGAGATCTTTATGCCTTACAAGATCGAATGCCTTGGAGAAATCCATACTAAAAACTCTGACTGCTATGCAGTCTGGACTATCCAAAGCACTCAATACACTATGCTGGAATTTGATTAGAGCGCAAGTGCAACTCCCTCCCCTACGATATGCAAACTGAGTATTGCTGAGATTTTTTTCAAAACTATCAATAGGGTGTAACTTGTAAACAGTTCTCTCAAAAAGTCTAGCAATTACTGGTGTTATATTTATTCCTCTATAGTGTGAGTTTTCCGTTGGGATGTCCACCTTGGGAAGAGGGTTAATGTTGGACTGCTTCCATTTATCAGGCCAGGTGCATGTTAGCAGAGACTGGTTCCAGCACTTGTGAATTACTGGCGATAATAGATCGGCAAAATCTTTCCATATCCAATATGGTATATTATCAGGACCCGTAGCAGTGTTCTTTAGTGAAGATAGAGCTCTCAATACTTGTGCCTCTGTTAGTTGTGGTATTTCTGTGGTGTCAATTAAAACATTTTCTGGTGTTTCGTAGTTGTCATCAGTACAAAGTTTGCCAAAGTATTCATTCAGCTTTGTTATTGCATCTTTCTCTAAACATGGATGTGATACTTTTTTCCTATTTGTAATGTTATCTACTTTTTTCCACCATGATTTGGTGCCAACTATCCCTGCTTTATGTAGATTATCTTTATTTTCTGCTATAACTTCAGCAATCCGACTGTTTAACTCAAGCAAAGAATGGCTGTTGTCTCCATTTTTTCTTTTCATATTTTTCTTTTGCAAAAGACGTTTTAATAGTGGGCTCATCCATGGTGGATCTCTTGTTGAGAGCTTCACTGTTCGCAATACGAAATGTTTATTCATAAGATCGTGAATAATATCCTCTAACTTATTTACTGAGTCGTTGACATTATCAGATTCTAACACTGGTGACCAGTCTACGGATTCTAAATCGTTGTTAAATTGGACCTTGTTCTGATGTCGATAATCTCTGAAGGAACAGGTGTAGCGAAATGCTTTCAATTTTTTCCCTGCGGGTAGAATCACTCCTTTGTGATCGGTCTTTGTTAGAGAATCCATTGGATAGCATTTTCCGAAGAGAGATGGTTGGTTGGTTAGGCAGTTGTCAAGTATTGCCTCTTTTCGTGTAGGGAAGTCTACTAATGCTTTTAGATCAATTGTGGATTCCAAGTCGTCGATATTTAGTTGGTTCAAATCACCGCCACATATCACAACTCCATCAGGATGGGAATTCAGAAAATCGTCAGTCAAGTTGGACAAGTAAGTTTGTAGCGCTCTTTCATCGTACACAGGTCTAGGTGGATGGTAAATGCCTACTATTAGTATGAAATGTTCTGATGGTAGCTTTAGTTTTACGCTCAACACCTCAAATAGGTTCGATCGGCTCATTTCGACCACCTCTAGATTGTTTCTTATGGAAATTGCTACTCCTCCATTCTTTCTTTTGTCGTTGTTATTCCATCCTCTGTCTCTTCTGAATAATAGATAGTTGTTTATATGGACGGCCGAGTCAGGAATGTCATTCTTTAGGTGCGTTTCGCTAATCACGCATACATCAATATCATGAAAATGCAAATCTGTTTATGCGTCAAAATGACTATTTTTTGATAAAAAAGCATTGACTATAGCCCACCAAAATGCGTCAAAATGACCATTCTTTGAAAGAAAAAGCATGCACTATAGGCCACCAAAATTCGTCGAAATGACCATTTTTTGATAAAAAAGCATGGACTATAGCCCACTAAAATACGTCAAAATCATCATTTTTTGATAAAAAAGCATGGACTATAGCCCACCAAAATACGTCAAAATGACCATTTTTTGACAAAAAAGCATGGACTATAGCCCACCAAAATGCGTCAAAATGACCATTTTTTGATAAAAAAGCACGGACTATAGCCCACCAAAATGACCATTTTTTGATAAAAAAGCATGGACTATAGCACACCAAAATGCGTCAAAATGACCATTTTTTGATAAAAAAGCATGGACTATAGCCCACCAAAATGCGTCAAAATGACAATTTTTTGATAAAAAAGCACGGACTATAGCCCACCAAAATGACCATTTTTTGATAAAAAAGCATGGACTATAGCACACCAAAATGCGTCAAAATGACCATTTTTTGATAAAAAAGCATGGACTATAGCCCACCAAAATGCGTCAATATGACCATTTTTTGAAAAAAAAGCATGGACAATAGGCCACCAAAATACGTCAAAATAACCATTTTTTGATTAAAAAGCATGGACTGTAGCCCACAAAAATGCGTCAATATGACCATTTTTTGATAAAAAAGAATTGACTATAGCCCACCAAAATGCGTCAAAATGACCAGTTTTTGATAAAAAAGCATAGACTATAGTCCACCAAAATACGTCAAAATGACAATTTTTTCATTAAAAAGCATGGACTATAGCCCACCAAAATGCGTCAAAATGACCATTTTTTGATAAAAAAGCATGGAATATAGCATAACAAAATGCGTCAAAATGACCATTTTTTGAAAAAGAAGCATGGACTATTGGCCAACAAAATACGTCAAAATGACCATTTTTTGATTCAAATGCATGGACTATAGCCCACCAAAATGCCTCAAAATGACCATTTTTTCAAAAAGAAAAGCATGGACTATAGCACACCAAAATTCGTCGAAATGAACATTTTTTGATAGAAAAGCATGGACTATAGGCCACCAAAATACGTCAAAATGACCATTTTTTGAAAAAAAAGCATGGACTAAAGGCCACCAAAATACGTCAAAATGACCATTTTTTGATAAAAAAGCATGGACTATAGGACACCAAAATACGTCAAAATGACAATTTTTTCATTAAAAAAAATGGACTATAGCCCACCAAAATGCGTCAAAATGATCATTTTTTGATAAAAAAGCATGGACTATAGGCCACCAAAATTCGTCGAAATGACCATTTTTTGATAAAAAAGCATGGACTATAGCCCACTAAATTACGTCAAAATGACCATTTTTTGATAAAAAAGAATGGACTGTAGTCCACCAAAATGCGTCAAAATGACCATTTTTTGATAAAAAAGCATGGACTATAGTACACCAAAATACGTCAAAATGACAATTTTTTCATTAAAAAACATGGACTATAGCCCACCAAAATGCGTCAAAATGATAATTTTTTGATAAAAAAGCATGGACTATAGCCCACCAAAATGCGTCAAAATGACCATTTTTTGATAAAAAAGCATGGACAATAGCCCACCAAAATGCGTCAAAATGACGATTTTTTGAAAAAAAAAAGCATGGACTATAGGCCACCAAAATTCGTCGAAATGACCATTTTTTGATAAAAAAGCATGGACTATAGCCCAATAAAATACGTCAAAATGACCATTTTTTGATAAAAAAGAATGGACTATGGCCCACCAAAATGACCATTTTTTGATAAAAAAGCATGGACTATAGCACACCAAAATACGTCAAAATGACCATTTTTTGATAAAAAAGCATGGACTATAGCCCACCAAAATGCGTCAAAATGACCATTTTTTGATAAAAAAGCATGGACTGTAGTCCACCAAAATGTGTCAAAATGACCACTTTTTTTAAAAAAAAGCATGGACTAAAGGCCATCAAAATACGTCAAAATGACCATTTTTTGATTAAAAAGCATGGACTGTAGCCCACCAAAATGCCTCAAAATGACCATTTTTTGACAAAAAAGCATGGACTATTGGCCAACAAAATACGTCAAAATGACCATTTTTTGATAAAAAAGCATAGACTACAGTCCACCAAAATACGTCAAAATGACAATTTTTTCATTAAAAAGCATGGACTATAGCCCACCAAAATGCGTCAAAATGACCATTTTTTGATAAAAAAAGCATGGAATATAGCATAACAAAATGCGTCAAAATGACCATTTTTTGAAAAAAGAAGCATGGACTATTGGCCAACAAACTACGTCAAAATGACCATTTTTTGATTCAAATGCATGGACTATAGCCCACCAAAATGCCTCAAAATGACCATTTTTTCAAAAAGAAAAGCATGGACAAATAGCACACCAAAATTCGTCGAAATGAACATGTTTTGATAGAAAAGCATGGACTATAGGCCACCAAAATACGTCAAAATGACCATTTTTTGAAAAAAAAGCATAACCTAAATGCCACCAAAATACCTCAAAATGACCATTTTTTGATAAAAAAGCATGGACCATAGGACACCAAAATACGTCAAAATGACAATTTTTTCATTAAAAAAAATGGACTATAGCCCACCAAAATGCGTCAAAATGATCATTTTTTGATAAAAAAACATGGACTATAGCCCACCAAAATGCGTCAAAATGACCATTTTTTGATAAAAAAGCATGGACAATAGCCCACCAAAATGCGTCAAAATGACCATTTTTTGATAAAAAAGCATGGACTGTAGTCCACCAAAATGGGTCAAAATGACCATTTTTTTTTAAAAAAAGCATGGACTAAAGGCCACCAAAATACGTCAAAATGATCATTTTTTAATTAAAAAGCATGGACTATAGCCCACCAAAATGCGTCAAAATGACCATTTTTTGATAAAAAAGCACGGACTATAGCCCACCAAAATGACCATTTTTTGATAAAAAGCACGGACTATAGCCCACCAAAATGACCATTTTTTGATAAAAAAGCATGGACTGTAGTCGACCAAAATGTGTCAAAATGACCATTTTTTTTAAAAAAAAGGATGGACTAAAGGCCACCAAAATACGTCAAAATGACCATTTTTTGATAAAAAAGCATGGACTATAGCCCACCAAAATGCGTCAAAATGACCATTTTTTGAAAAAAAAAGAATGGACTATAGGCCACCAAAATTCGTCGAAATGATCATTTTTTGATAAAAAAGCATGGACTATAGCCCACCAAAATGCGTCAAAATGACCATTTTTTGATAAGAAAGCATGGACTATAGCCCAACAAAATGCGTCAAAATGGCCATTTTTTGATAAAAAAGCATGGACTATAGCACACCAAAATGCGTCAAAATGGCCATTTTTTGAAAAAAAAGCATGGACTATAGCCCAACAAAATGCGTCAAAATGACCATTTTTTGAAAAAAAAAGAATGGACTATAGGCCACCAAAAGTCGTCGAAATGATCATTTTTTGATAAAAAAGCATGGACTATAGCCCACCAAAATACGTCAAAATGACCATTTTTTGACAAAAAAGCATGGACTATAGCCCACCAAAATGCGTCAAAATGACCATTTTTTGATAAGAAAGCATGGACTATAGCCCAACAAAATGCGTCAAAATGGCCATTTTTTGATAAAAAAGCATGGACTGTGGTCCACCAAAATGCGTCAAAATGACCATTTTTTGATAAAAAAGCACAGACTATAGCCCACCAAAATGACCATTTTTTGATAAAAAAGCACAGACTATAGCCCACCAAAATGACCATTTTTTGATAAAAAAGCATGGACTATAGCACACCAAAATGCGTCAAAATGACCATTTTTTGATAAAAAAGCATGGACTATAGCCCACCAAAATTCGTCAAAATGACCATTTTTTGATAAAAAAGCATGGACTGCAGTCCACCAAAATGGGTCAAAATGACCATTTTTTTTTAAAAAAAGCATGGACTAAAGGCCACCAAAATACGTCAAAATGACCATTTTTTGATTAAAAAGCATGGACTATAGCCCACCAAAATACGTCAAAATGACCATTTTTTGATAAAAAAGCATGGACTGTAGTCCACCAAAATTCGTCAAAATGACCATTTTTTGAAAAAAAAAAAGGATGGACTATAGCCCAGCAAAATTCGTCGAAATGACCATTTTTTGATAAAAAACATGGACTATACCCTATCAAAATGACAAAAACTGTTGTTTTTTTTAATAAAAAGCATGGACTATAGCCCACCAAAATGCGTGAAAAGTCCCATTTTTTGATAAAAACGTATGGACCACAGTCCACCAAAATGACAAAAGAATGCGTTTTTCGACAAAAAAGCATGGACTATAGCCTATCAAAATGACAAAAAAACTGCATTTTCAACGAAAAAAACATGTACTGTAACCCACCATAATGCCTCAAAATGACTTTTTTTTGACAACAAAAAGCAGACTTTTGCCTACCATAATGGCTCAAAATGACCATTATTTGACAAAAAAGCATGAACTATAGCCCATGAAAAATGAGTAAAACAATTGTGTTTTTGACAAAAAAGCATGGACAATAGGCCACCAAAATGCGTCAAAATGACCATTTTTTGATAAAAAAGCATGGACTATAGCATACCAAAATGCGTCAAAATGACCATTTTTTGAAAAAAGAAGCATGGACTATAGCCCACCAAAATGCGTCAAAATGACCATTTTCAACAAAAAACATGGACTATGGACCACCAAAATGACAAAAAAGGTGTTTTTCGACAAAAAAGTATGGACTATAGCCCACCAAGTACGTCAAAA
>OU974071.1:5294240-5374240 GCA_918843875.1 Diadumene lineata
CTAGTCAAATGCCACTTACTTTGATAGTAACAGTAGTACATAGTGATGTCTCTCTTGTCGTTCAGTGTATAGTACGGCAGTGAACCAACTTGCTTACTGTAATCAGTCCCAGTGTCTTCCTTATCGTATGATATCCACTCTAAACTAGCTACCATCCACTCTACTAGTTGACATTTAGCTGAGCCATAGGGTAGTAGATAAAACGCCCTAGATATTGGCAGTTGAATTGGAGTCGATTTGCTTCCCGTAGTGGAACAGCAGAAAGCTAAGCGTAGGTTTTTGTTGTAGTTATCATAATAGGGCAAGGGTGTCTTCAGTGCGTTTTTGTTGTTCGTGTTTTCGTCATCCCATCGTATATTTCCTGTCAACAAACCACTATCTGGGCAATTGCTGAAGTACTTGTTATAGACACAATACTGCCCTGGAAATATGAGATAATATAAATGGGATATGATATATTTGTACATTTGTTCATTCATTCATTCGTCCATTTCATTCATTTGTTCATTTACATATTTATTTATTCTTTCTTCCCTTCAGCTGTACACCTGCATGGGGTAAAACTAGTTTGAACAGCACATCATTATAAATATTAATAAATATTTCTATGGCGCCTATACGAATATGCTCTAAGCGTTGACCAATATGTAAATATTTATACACATTGTTTGTTTGTTTGTTTGTTTGTTTGTTTGTTTGCTCTTTTATCTATATAATTTATTTATGTATTGATTTTATTTGTCACTTTCCCGTCAGTTCCTTCGTTCATTCATTAATGCATCTTTCTATTCATTCCTTTGCTCTTATTCATATTTTCACTCACTAACTTATTCATTCATTCTTTCATTCATTCATTCATTCATTCATTCATTCATTCATTCATTCATTCATTCATTCATTCATGTATTCATTCATTCTTTTGTTCGTTCATTCGTTCGTTCGTTCATTCATTCATTTATTCTTTCGTTCGTTCGTTCGTTAGATATTTTATTTTATATATGTTAATAGTTCAACTGAGAATATTGTAAATGATTAAATATATTTAATGATCTAATATCGAAATACTGACACGCCACATCAGCTCTGCTGAAAATCGAATATCGTGTATAAATAAACACTCTTATTCAAGCATTGATCTATTCTTCCGCTCATTGTTATTCTCTTTCCAATTATTCATCTTGTTTATTCAAACAGAAATTTTTTTTCTACCTTCAGGCCATTTAGTTCCGCTGGAATCTGTCTTCATGCAAAATGATCTCAAAACATAACTAGCCCCAACCCTGCCTTCAATGTGCAATAACTGTGAGTGATTATTGCTTGGGTTAGTGTCTTCAGTGTCTTGGTAGATCCAGCCTGTCTTTTGTGGCCACCCTAGCGGACAACCAGTCTGTGGTTTGAGCAATCCGTACTGCCCCTGTGGCCAGGAATCCATATTAGCTGAAGAAAAGACAGCAATGTCATTTACATTAAGGTGGGCGCGTATCTTTATATAAATCAAACGTTCATCTCAATTCGTTAGTGGTTTACAGTGTATCCAAGACAACAACAAAACGTGTCATGGTTAAGTTACGTCTTGAGAAAATTTGTTGACCAAAATACACACACCGAAACTTGATAAAACATGAATTAAATAAACCAAGAGTGTCATCTTTAAACGATACTATATTTATCTCCTGTGTTATGGTTTCGAATACCATGGTCAGTAATGTACACTATTGTTGTCGTTGGGTACTCTTGTAAACAGGAGATCATATACAGCTACTCATAAAAAGTTTGTTCAGTTGAAATACTGATTTAGCGAATTACAATGTCATTTGCATATATCAAGTTTTCAGTTTTCTTGTTTTAAATAAAAAGCTGTACATATTATATAGTTACATAGTTATTATAATTATGTGATGAAGTTATTTTGTACAATTTGACTCGTCATTTCTTAAAAAATGAAAATCATGAGATATGCAAATGACTTTGCTATTCGCTAAATCAGTATTTCAACTGGACAACCTTTTCAAGAATAGCTGTATGTTAGAATGTACGACAAACCTGACTAATTTAACTCTCATCACTGACTTTCTATACTATCAAAATCTCGTTTTCAAAGCCCATCAAGTTTCATTTTCATTTTTTATTTCCTGTAAGTTGACAGCCCTCTTTCAAAATAAACAATCTTAATCACACGCTTTATCATATCCCACATCAACACTGGGCAGACCTCTCATGAGTCTTCAACAGGCTGTAACGATCATTTATCGAATGAGATGACGTCATTGCATTACGTCACATATTGTGCAACTAGGTGTATAAATATAGGGAAAGACGATTCGATTTTTGATGGGGGAGGGGGGGGGGGGGAGTTGCTGCTCGTTATTATTTTCTGTAAACTGTGTTAGCAAATTAGTTTTTTTTCTGAACCGGAGCCTTTCTCCATTACTTCCAACTTACCACCCCTCCCCCCTCTCAATCAATATATTATGTTATGGTCCATTTCTATGGAGATAAAAACTACTAAAGTACTAATGAGTTTGATTGAATAATAATAGAAACAACAATCTATCAGATCAGTACATGTGTCAGCATAACATTCAAATGATAATTATTAATGGAATTATTACCAGTAGATACACATTGATTTATCATAATGGAGAAAACTAAATATAGGAATAACAAATTTTTAACTTTATAAATTAATAATTAATTATAAATATACAATAATATGAACAATATATATACACAGTATGTTAGGGATCTCTAAAGGTTTGCATGAAATGAAAATTAAAAATAATTGTACTGAAATAAATAACATATGAATTTAAGCGACTTAATTGCGGCAATTATAAATTAATGTTGAATATTTCTCCATTGACTGAAAAGTTACTGAATCCAGTCGATTAGACTTAGGGACTATCACTGAATATCTAATAATTTGTAATGATTACAGCAATTAATGTTGGGAAATTGTATCTTAATATAGAAATTAACTCAAATTAAAGGGATTTTATTTTTGTATCGAGAGCTTTAATTTGTTAATAATAAAGTAAACTAATTAACATTTCTGAACTGGTTTCGATTGAAAGAAAAAGTGTAGTGAAATGTACAGGAGATAGCCAACATTTTAAAATTATATATTTTTGACATTTCACATTTGTATTTTTAAATATTTTTTTTTAGTTGGCGATGAAAATAGGAATTTTGTTAATGTAATGCAGTTTCCGATCCACAGCATTGAATGTTATAAAACTTCAATACTTCAATATTTATTCCCCTAAGATAGTTCACTAGTACAAGGAGATAAAAACCTATTGAACTTTCCATTTTGTTAATACCAACTGCCATGAAATAGCTGTACTCTTACCTTCACAAAGACAGAACATCGCAAGAAGAACAAGAACAAAGCTGAATGGTGAAGTCATGTTGAATGGTGCTTGCACTAATTCGTTGTCAAACATTGATTTGGGTAAATACAGTGCAGTATAAGTAAGTTTTCACATGACGTATCAAGTCACATGTGTTTGCAAAGTAAATATTTCACTTGGTTAATATGTAATGATTTATTCCGAGTTCTAGTTCCGGTCAACTGCATGCACCAACGCAACACCCCCACCCCCACCCCGGTAAGTTCATCCCCTCCCTCGGTAAGTTTTTATGCGACACAGGGAGCCCGGTATTTGAAATGATTTGACCATGTCATGTACTGAATTTTGCGAATATCAGAAAAGACATTAACAAATATATCTATGTGATACAATAGTTTTGATTTGTAAATATCATGGTAAATATAAAAGAACTGAGTTACCAAAAATTTGCAGCAAAAACGTTTTTAAATTTTGTGAGAGATCAAGAGCTGATTACTACACTACTGAAACAAAAAACCTGATCAATTTTAGGTATAAGTTATAGGTATTTTGATATACATAGATTCTTTCAAAAAACTGTAATTGGTTCAATTTATGCGAGTCCAAACATAACAACCTTTTCTTATGAATCTTTAAACTACATTCCATTTCAAAGCTAAAACAATAGATGTCTCCACTGTTGAATGGACGACCACCAGACCATGGTGGAAAACTAATGAATCAATCATGAATCGGTACTGAAGCTGAAAATCAAATCTATATGTCAGTACAACTACCTACTATCGCCGACTTTGGTAGTCTCGCACACCACGAAAGACGTCACGATCAAAAAACCGTGATTTAGATCGTTTAAAGTGTACCTACACAACTGAACTTGTAGTGATTTTGGCCGGTGGAAAAAATTTGGTCGGTAATGCTTATTATATTAGCAGACAAACTAGATATCATCTAATCTGAATTGGATACTCATTATCTGCAACTCCACTAAATCAACTCAGCAAACAGGAAAATCGTCGACAAATAATTTGATTGAACTGGCAGTATTTTTATTTATGTGCTATAACCGACTTTCAGCGAAAATCGCTATCAATACCGTCACCGATATTCAGTCAAATGAAGTTGTTTTGAAGTCATGAGTGTTTCAAGATAAAGAATTAATGACCTTAACTTCGCAACACAGCAGAAAGATATAATTTCGTCAGTTTTACAACGAAGTAAATACCTAGTCAGATTGATATGGTTGAGATACTTGTCTTGGCAGCTATTATCGTTGCAGTGGGAATATTTTCTATTGCATATTATAAACTATTTGACTATTGCGTGAAGAGGAGATTGGAAGCCATTAAGATACCAGAAGAAGAGGTGATACAAAGACGTTATGAAATACAGAAGAGACGGCTGAATAGCCAAGCTGAAAGTGTGGAACTATTAGCCATAGAACGATTATAAGTAGAAAATAATATTCTAAATTGGCCATGGTTAACACGATTCTGTTAAATCAGTTAACGTAAAGTTGGCCGAGCTGCCCTTCATTATCAAGGAAATAATCATCCAGACTCTATTCCATAAAACAATCAGACTGGAAAATTAAAGTCATGTAATCTGAAAGTCGACTGCAGTTATTAAAATAGAATTTGAATCTAAACTCTGAACATTGGCTCGCTTAGAATTTCAAGTCATGCTACAATTGCCGGGTACATGTGAAATACAGGCAGAAAAAAAAAATCGGATAAGAAATCCCTGAAAAATGTCTGTGAAATAGGTAAAATAAATTATTTGCATCCACATGATCTGGAAGCATTTCCATTGCACAGTTTAAAAACTACGCTTTAATTAACACTATTTTGTTATAGTTAAAAAAAATATCTGGAACGGGTTGCGTACAATGTCTTAATAGGTTAGCTCAGTTGGGAAAGCGTTGGCTGTTAAAGGGGTCGAACCCTCAGCCGGACCATCACTCAGGGTCTTTATATAATTGAGGAGAATGTTCTTCGATTTATAATTGTTAGGTTTCGCGTCTTCTCGGATAAGGACGATAAACTGGAGGTCCCGTCTCGCCACACTTCTCATTAACCAATAATAACGGGAGGGGGGGGGGGGGACGTAAAACAACGACTGAGGACACAAGTACGACCATCCTCGGTGATAGGCTTATACTAACACAAACTTACTACTAACTAACTACTAACTACTACTTAGCGCATTTGATTATATGTATATAGATATTAGCGCTATATAAGTATTAAATTAATATTTGAAATCATTCCTTGTGTTTTTAAATTATTAAAAAAATTGAGACCATATTTTAAGAGAACATGTTAAAATCAATAAATGACGAAAGTTTTGTTAAAATCGAATAAATACAGATAAATTTATTGGGACTTGAATATTACAAGAAATGTATGTAGTAGAGGGACAGTGTTCTTCCAAAACATTTTTCCTTCATGAATTCAATATAACTAAAAAACTTCTAGGAAATGAACTAAAATAGCATAGTAATGATGTTTATTTTTGTGATTTTTTTATGTGAAGATATTTTTTAATAAATTTTGCTTTGTTTTTGAAGACTAGTCGGTCAGTCGGTCAGTCGGCCAGTCGGCATATTACATTGTCTGTATGATGAAAAAAAATCTGCATTTTGTGACCGAAGATGACGAAGGAAAACACGACAAACACAGCCGAATTTTAAATTCGGGCCCTCCTTTGGAAGCCCGAGTAAAAACTCATGTTAAGCATTGACTGTAAATAATCATCGAAATCTGTCGATGTAATTAAAAAAAAAAATCATATTTTGATGTAAATGTTGGTCATAAAATACTAATAAGAAATAATGCCTAAAATAGTGACTAGTTCAAATGAAAGTGCGTAAATGTCGAATGTTTGCTTAGAATAAACAATCTTCTATTTTGAATGAAGACAATTGCGCATGCAGAAACTAAACAGGTTTGAGGACTTGCTGTGTCGATAAAAACGGAAAGTAATTGTCAGAAAAGGTTTTAACTATAACTTAGAGTTGTCGAATGACATGACATTTAAAACATATTAAGGTAATTCCATAGTTTTGCACTTCGCACAGTTCTGCGCATATTTCAAAATGTTTGCTATTATGAATTTTATCATAGATTCTAGTCAGATTACGTTTAAAAAGTGCTTTAAAGGAAAAACCCGGACAATGTATAGATTTTCACACATTTGAGGTCTTTAGACGGCGATAGCACGAAAACAAACTCGGGCACCTATTTTTTTATTTTCTTATTTTTTCAAGAACTATGTTTCTCTCGCATATCTAATTGTCAATAAACTTCCACGTCCAGTTTTTGAGATATTTCAAGAAATGTGTCTTGAATAGGCACTTCGACTTCCCTCAAACAACATACTATATGCTAGAAATTTAGCATTTTTGGTTAGAAAAAAGGTTTCTCTGATCAAATAACCACATGATTTTTATATCCACTTATATCTTTATGAGAAAATTTCAAAATCAAGAGAATTGTGTATGTCTAGAAATATTTATCGACCAGTAATTAATTATTTTTGAATTTCGAATTTTACTTCCAAAATACAAAACATAGTAATTTTCAAAAAATTCTCGCGAGAAAACGTGTTTGGGGAGCCCATTTTTTATTTCACTTTTGAAATAAGCAACTCCACAAATATTATTGTGAAAAGTTTCCAGGCATTTCCATGTCTAGTTTTATTTCTACGGAATGTTATCATTTTAAATTGAATACGTGCTATGCGTTTTAGTTCTAAAACATCTTCATTACAATATATAATCATATGCATTTACCATTACTAGCAAACACATATCTAAAGCCAATTTTTTTAAGGGCGCCCCGAGGACAATTTTCAACCGAGCATTCATGACCGTCACGTGTTGATGAATTTGTGATCCTTATCAGGCTTATCAGAATAATTTTCTTTTCGAGATGTGGTAATATCTAATTGGATTGACTGAGCTGATGCCAATATATGAGCACTGCGTTATCATTTGGACATTGAAAACATCGTCTAGTTGACAATAGTAGTAGTTCTACTGAAATGGTGAGTTTATAACCTATAGCCGGTGTATAAATATTAAGATATTTTCAAAAGGAACCGATAACTGGGATTGAAAATTTTTAACTAAAAATACTCCACAATAATATAAGGACAAACTATGGACAATTTAACATCCGCTTCGCAGCTGTCAACAGTTTAACTGAAAAATTAAAAGAACTTCCTCTAAAATGTTTTAAAATTACTTAAAAGACAAATTTATTACAGCCGAACTCAAGTACTGATTAAAGTAACTTTCTCTTCACAAAGTTCTGAATGTATTGGTATAGGACACATTCATTTGAATGAAAAAACGACTAAGAATATCATATATATCTTGAAACTTTCCTGAAATTTTGTGGAACAACGCCAACCAGTGAAGAAAACTTTTGCTGTGAAATGTTTGTTTACAACTGGTAAGTGAAAGTGCGATAAGTTCACGTATTTTACGTTGTTTTCAGTTTTTATACTTTTTAAAATTTAGTGATAACAGCCTGAAAATTACGTTTTGCGAAGATTTAACGACGCATGCGCTAGTAGCAAAGTATTTGTCATTTTTTTGAAACTTCGCCAGTTGATAAAACAGCGCATGAAACACATGTTATAAGCGAAACAAAATTGGGGGTTTCCATTCGATCTTCGGAGATACAATTTCGGTCATTTCGGCACTTTCCTTGACAGCGTGACAAGTCACCACTAGGTAAAACAGAAAGATGATGAAGACAGAAAAATTACCAAACAAGCTGAAAGTGCAGGGCCGTAACTAAGTGGGGTGCACAGGGTGCACGTGCACCCCCCAAGAAAAGTAAAAAGGTCCGCTCCGGTCCATCTCCATTTATTTTATTACAAGAATTTCTTTCTTAGATTTGGAATCAAGAGCACAAAACTATAATAATCACCGAAAATACAAAGAACAAAGTCATTTAGAAGAACTGTAAAGCACAATAAGAGCAGTAAATTGTGATACGGGTTTTCGTGGGTTTTTGAAAAGCATGACGGTTTTTGAAAAATATGACAGCTACTAATAAAAAAGCTATTAAAAACCATCAGTGGTCCATGATTTTTTTATTTTTTATTTTTTTTGTAAAAGTTCTGGTTACGGCCCTGAATGGTTATAAAGAACAATCGTATTGGCACTAAACTGTTCGAAAAGCAAACATTATTGATCACTTCTAAGCAAAAAAACACTCTTTTAATGGAAATACCACGCGCATCGCTCGCAACTGTGTAGAATTTCTCAAAGTCCTTCGTCTCATTCCCGCGCGCGCTTTGAAAAACGCAGGAACCCCAATCCAAGGACTTTTCCAACTTGATTCCCGCCAAATTTACTGACCCAAAAATAAAAATGGGTCAGCAAACGATTTTTATAGAAAGGTGAAATGAGCCAGTCAGCGCGCTCCACAAACATGTCAATCAAGAAAGTTTGTCACGCAAAGAAACAACGCGGTTCCTTTTTTTATTTATTTTGTTAGCCTAATTTTCAAAAAAGAGATTTAAAAAAGATCCTGTGAGAAGTTGAAGGTTGTAACAGCCTCACTTTTCTGTCCGGACGAGACAAAACTTACGTATATAATAATATACTTGCAAAAAATCATCGATTCTGATTGGTCGAGAGCAGTGAAGTTCAGGCGTAACACCAGTGCAGAAAGCTGTAATATCAGTGCAGAAATTTGTAATACCAGTGCAAATTACAACTCGTTTCAAGACAAAATACGCCCTAAAACTAAATGTTTTTGGAATTTTTTTACTATCTAGATAAGAATTATAATTTTTTTAACATTTCTATTTGCAAAAAAATTACAAAAATACTCAAGAAATTTGCAAAAAACTGAGCGAGATCTCGTTGAAAAGTTTTCAATTTTCGCTTTGAGCGCGCGCTAGATGACGACATCATCGCGCCATCATCGGCGCGCGCTCGTTCGAATTTGAATTAAAACCTCAACCAAATGCTTTTAAAAATCGACAAAATGGTTGAATTTTTTGCAAGTATATTATTAAAAGGTAATAAGATGGTTTCTCGTTCAATTTGGATTAATTTGCACTCGTTTGTTTTTCAAAGAGCCAAATTGCATTCGCCCTACGGGCTCATGCAATTACGAACTCTTTGAAAAACAAACTCGTCCAAATTAATTCCAAATTGAACTCGAAACCATCTTATTACCTATACTAATATGTGTTGACGATCGCGACTTCTTGTAAACAATGAGAGCAAACTCGTTCTTGATAATGATCAAGATTTTTCGGAATTGTTGTCTTGTTTTGTAAAACGGAGTGGCAAAAAATGGGCAAAAATAAAGTGCCGATCGAGGGTAAAATGTCAAATAGTTGAAGACGTTGAAAAATGGACGCGCGCGCAATTGTTTATACGCCATCAACTCAGATCACGCATGTTCCAAAATCTATCCCCGCGCTTAAGGGGGGGGGGGGGGGGGGGGGGGGAGGGTGATTCCTAATGTTTTCATATAAGATATCCAGTCCTATGATCATCACCACTGTGACGTCACGCATCGCGCCTGAAAGCTCCAAGAAAGTTAGTGGGTGGACGCCATTGTAAAGTTTCGAAGAGGGCTCAAAAAGTTACAAAAAAGAGGTCAAAAAGGCTATTATTGGTCAATTAACTGTGAGTGCGACTTTTCCATATAGTATTTTGCTGGTCAAGTGTAATTAACGTCCAATTTAAGTTTTTCTTGTTGATGTTCCTTCTCCAAAAATATCAGATTGTATTTTATTGGACAATATGAGGAAACTTCAGCTCAGTGAAAACCCATTATGTCTTGCTTGTTATTCTTTCTATTTGTTGGGATAGTTTTCTTTTAATAACAAACTAAATCTGCTAAAAAATTATCTGTAAATATAATATAATATATATAATTATTATTATCGTTATTATACATATACACGTAATATTAATTAAGCATGTCATGCTTCATCAAATATATTGTAAATATGTCTAGGAGGAGTCTGATATTCTATTTATAAGCCATCGGCTTTCTATCAGACTTCCTCGCCAATACATATATATATATTTTTTCTGTAATTTAGTATGTTAGTATATATATAATTGTGTAAATATTGTAAATTTATTTATTGGCGAATAAATGAATACTGAAAAAAAAAAATGTTTTCGTAGTTTTACTTTCTCGGGACGTCCTCGGGATAGGATTTTGTCGTTCGGGACGAGCGAAGTACTCTAAAAAAAGCTTTGATTTTTCCTTGAAATCCACAACAGACTTATTCCTATATACGAGGTTTAAGAGAACACATTCTAAGGTTTTATTTAGTATGTATTTTATTCACAGTTAGGCTTTAGTTCTTCTCATCAATCCTTTTTTGTGTCGATAAGCGTATTCTTCACGAGTTTCCCTTCGCCTTCTATTACTTGAGTACTATTGATTGTTTGCATTTTGTCGCTTTTCGTCTTTATTTTTTGTTAGTTTAGTCAATCGTTTTTCTAAAATCTTTCAAGCAGCAATTATTGGACGAATTGACTTTTAATATGACAGGAGTTAACAACTTAACAACGACAAATATTGCCAAGCTTATAAATTCTATAACTAAAAACAACAGCCGCCAAAAAAAAAAAAATTCTGTTAGAACATATTTAAATAGATTTGGCTTGATTTCAAAAATACATTAGTTTTGAAAACATCTTGTCAAAAAGAAAAAAATAAACAGACAGATCTTTAGAAAAAGAAGAAAACTGAAGAAAAAGTATTATTCGACAACCCTGCACAGGAATCGAATTCACTTCTGACGGATCAATATCATAGGAGTATACATTACAGATATCTGAAGTGTAGAAAATCGTTCGCAACAAACTTGTGGATTAAAATTTAAATATACACACTATACGGCATCAAGGAATTTCCTGTTAAACTTCCAACTCCCAGTGCCGTGTTGTATTAGAGTAGGTACTGACAATTCTTGTAGTATTTTCACACACTGTTGGTCGTCTCAACCAGTCTCAGCTGTTACATTTGCAGCAATTGCAAATCGATCTTCCTATTTAATTTTTTGAAAGTAATAATAATAATAAAGCGTCCTACATACAAATATATCGGTTATTTTTAATGCCATAATTATTGTGTCGGTCAATCTAGAGTGTTCACTCGACGTCACAGTAGTTTGAATCGATATCTCTATCTGTTTTGCTCTTAACAAATCACAACTGTTTTAAATTTTCTTCAATTTTGTCTCACTGTCCTTCATAAGTTGTTTTTGTGAACTCTTGAGTATCAATAAGGGTGTTAATATAAACTTTTCACAGCAATATGCTTATACCGTAACTTAGTACCAGAGTCGGAGTCTGACAGTGTCGGCTTCTATTCCCTCGCCATTCGGGGAAATTTAATCGCTAATTTCCCTCGTGCCATGGTATTATTTATAATAATAGTTGTTTCATCTACAATGATCCTTTGTATTCCAGCTTAATAACAGCGAATTCCATGGAGCTGTTGTAAATTTAAAGAGTCTTACAATTGTAAGACAATTTAGGTTTCTTTTTCGATCGAAGTGTCTTGTGAAACCTACTAGACTCACTCTGTTGTCCGTGCGTAATGTTCTGCCAAAAACACATTACCAAAACGCCAAAAAATCTTGGCGAATCCACTTACAATAAATTATTTATGAATTAGGCAGAAATTTCACATCAATATAACAAAGGAACAACGAAAAAAAAATATCAGAATACTGCATTGCACAGATAAAGTGAACATGGAGTGAGATGTCCCAGGCGTTCCTGAACTGCTTTTTGTAGACGACCATAAAAAATAAAAATAACGGAGGGCTTTTTATACATCGTGCCTTCCTACGGAAGCCCGAGTAATAAGGCTACTTTCACAGGTTCTTATATTTTTCATTGCAAATTGAAGATTCTGCAGAGCTATAAAAACTAGACACTCTGATGGAGTGTTTACTCGTGCCCTTGATATGAGTTGTTATTCATTGTGGTCATTCTTGTCATTGTCATGTTATGTGTTACTCGTGTGCAATTCATGATTTCAAAACACTTCTTGATTTCAATTATAGTGCATTTTGACATGCAATATTCATGATAATATTAAAGCGAAAAACAAAGCAAAATATCACGAACATGTGTTTTATCCATCAAATTTTTCATGCATGTAAATGAGATGTACTTTTAATATATATTTTTTTGTGTGTGTGTCCTTTACCGATCCAATGTGCGAGTCAGCAACATCGATGAATGTGCGAAAAGAAACAAACCACAACATAGATTTTCAATTAAATTTACTCGAAAATGTATACACAAAAACACTTGCTAATGTCTAAAAATGACTTGCTAGCAGTATAACTTTGATTTACCTTGTTTACACAATGTTAACACACAAACATTTGGGAAAAATATTAGATTTCTTCGAAGCAAACATCAACCAAACCAAGCTAGATTTGTTGGATTCACGGGATTGACGACAAAAATTCCATAACAAGTTCAAAGTTGTCTAAAACTGCCTTAATAATCCTGCAATGTAAATAAGGACTCTTTTCCCTGCAATAATTGAGTTTTTTGGTTATCGGCAACGAGTATAATAAGAGGTAAAAAACAGAGTTTGTTTTGCCAATTAAATCCTCTCAAAACAACGACCAGAGATCGAATGCCGCGTAGAGGATAATGACCAGTGTGCATGCAGACTAAAAGGCTGATGGGGCACGTTTGTTTTCCCACATTGAAGGCCAAAAAAATATTTAGAGGGATAAAACGGGAGTAGATGGTTTTATAATTAAATCCTCAAAGTAAGGTGTGACATCACATGGTTTGGAGAGGCATTTGGACAATTCTGAACATCCCAAAACTTCATTACTCCGACAAAGGACTAACGTCCAAAACGTCAGTTTTCGCTACAATCATTCAACGGTGTCAAACTTATCACATTTACAACTGTTTCTCTAGAAACACCGACGCAGTTCTACCTACTATTTCTTACTAGTTTTTACCTCTACATCCAAAAACTTCGACTTGGAAAAAAAATACTCACTGCATTTTAAGACTCGTGCCGGCGTAGCCTGGGCACAAGTAATTAGTGCTTGATAAAAAAACATACTTATATACATACATACATATATAAAAGTCGCCTTGCTCAACAATATAAAAGTTTTTAGCCAAACCAAATATTTTTTGTGATAGCTATACTAAACCCTGTTAGTGGAAAAACTTTCAGGAAAAAATATTTCTTGGAAGTCAAAATGAGTTGGTGGCGAGACAGCCTCTTAACCAAAGTCGTCGATCGAGGTTCAGTGGGTTTCACAATCCACAACGTTTAGCATTTGATTTCCCAATTATCACTATTGTATATTTGAACCATTCCTACATCACTAGAGCTCTCTGAGAAAAATTCTTATCGTCTGCAAATTCCCAGCTCTGCAGTCGTGTATTTATTGTATTTTTTATGCTTCGTTTTATGGTTTAACTTTTGAATATTTTGTTCTTCTGTTGAATTACCTATTTCGATAGCCGGTACATGGAAACAGAACCAAAACATTTGAGTTATCAATCGTTGGTAAATATTTCATTTTGCAGAATATTTTGCACTCAAATGATCATTGTAATATGTCATTTCATTGAATTGATTTTAGATTTTTTTTATATATTTATTTTTATTTGCAAAAAAAAACAAACAAAAAAAAACTACACTTTGCACATTTACATTTGCAACATTTATATACAATATAACTAACAACAACACCACCAGTGTGCTTTAACATTTAATTTTTACTTTAGATTTGAACATGAAATCCAAAAAGCTATCTTTGTACGCAAACAATCTAAAATCAATTCGAAACGAACGTTAATTTTTCTCCGATTTAGGGACCGTTTATTTTTTATCAGCCGGTGATTTTTGAGGGGGGGCATCGAAGAAAATTGGGCACTTTTTGGGGGACATTTAAAAGCTGATATATATTCTATTGGGGGGGGGGGGAAATTATGGAAAAAAATAAAGTCAATTCCCTGTAATACTGTAAATCGTACTTCATGAATGACTAAATGTTAGCATTTTGAATTTTTTAATGAAATGTTCATATTTATTATACCATTTTACCGTATATTGATATACTCAGTTGCATGTGTTATAACATGTGTTATAACATGTATAGGTTCAGGTCTGTCATTTACGTCACCTCCACTTGCGCTTTACTGATCCCTAAAAGCACTGCAAATTGCATTTCTGGGGCACTAGATTTCAATTTTTTTTTTCATACAGACTCCCATATTTTGGGGATTGATAAAGTTAATTCTATCCCAGCACAGACCTTATTTATCCTCCAAAATGCTACAAATTGCACTTTTAAGGTTCCATATTTAAAAAAATTCACGGGGGAGAAAGAAAAGTCTATTGACTTGCTTAGTTGGAAGTATTTATATATTTTTAACTATTTAGTTCTCCTGTTAAATTTGTTTTAATATATATTTTGCTCCTGTTTCAGGTTTGATTCAAGCATTTCTAAAATACGTTGAAACATTACAAGAGTCAAACCAAAACAGCGCGGCTACGAAGATTTTCCTTTATCCAAGTCCGTAATCATCCATAGATTATCAATGTGGAAAGAAAGTTGTTTTCTTTTGTGAAAAAATATCGCAGCTACACAAGTGTTTTTTTACTGATTCAATCTGGTATCACTGTGGCAAGTCTGAATCATCATACCTTGAAATTAAATATACAAACTACACAAAGTTTTGTTCCTCCTTAATTCAGTGGAGTGAAGTTTTAGAAATATCCTTTGAACACAAGCAGAAGAACTAATAACAAATCGAATAAAGTTGTGGTGTACCCCATGAGACTGTTATGGAGCCTATTCTTGTTTTGACAGTGCTTCTCGTCATCACCTCCAAAACGAGTGCACAATTGGAGTGTATAGGTACTTGCTATTCTGGTCGAATGCTGCCAGATGCCAAAGACACATTCCATGGAAAACATCTCAAGGGATTCTCCTACAAGAACATTATCACTGATGATCCAAGGAAGTGCTACTCATCTTGTACCCAAGATTGTCGTTGTAAGGCGTGTCAGATGAAAGATGCAAGATGTGAGCTGCTGGAAGAGGACAAGAATTCCAAGGCGGACAATTTTACATTTGAACCAGGATACGTGTACTATGATCTCGTGCAGACCATGTATAAAGGGGTAAGTTTCGATTGCAAAAATGTCCAGACAAGAATATCAAATATTCTTTGCGGGAAACCTCTCCAAGCCTAAAACCCTCTTCATGTCTACTTTTGCGTGTGAATGCTTTACCACTATAAGGAACACTAAATCTAATTCCAATTTTAGCCCATGCACCATGAAATAAATCCTACAATGCCTGGACCTTAGCTCAACCCTGTAATAACTGATCCTGGCTAACACTATGATCCCCATGGTTCTTATCGTGTGATCGCCAATACCAATACCATGGCTGATCCCAAGACTGTTGTCCCAAAGCCTGCATGTGATCGATGATCTTACGCCTTTAGTTCCTATTCTGTGATCACTTTATTTTAGCCTGTGGTTATTTCTGAGATTCCTTATCCCACGTACCATTTCACGAATCTGTTTCTTGATCAAATTAATCTTATTTCTTTGCTATGTCTAGAAATCTCACATGATTCCACCAGGCGCCTGTCTAAATGGTTGCTGTCAATCCCAGCCTTGTATGAACGGTGGGACATGTATAGAGCATTGTGAAACCCCCAAAAAGAAGTTCACTTGCAAATGCAAACAGCCATTTATGGGAAGGGTGTGTAAAAAGAAAGTCCTCAGATCTTGTCTTGATGTTTTAAGTGCTTCTCAACCAGGCGTTATGCCAGCTAATGGTTTCTACACCTTCTTGCGTGAAGATACGGGCGTGGAATTAAAACTGTACTGCGCATTTACCAGCCCTAGTCAGGCGTGGACGTTGTTAGAAAGCTTCTCAAAATCTGTGACTATCTTTACCTTTGTGTCATTTGGCCAAGACTATGGTGGTTATACACAAGATCCCTTCAACTGGAAAGTCTACAGACTTGGCTCTTCTGATATCAGATATGTAAAGAATAGAGCTACGATGTTCATGGCGACTTGTAACTTCCCTCAGAAAACCACTACCTACTTTGATCGCGATTACCTGTTTGGTTATCTGAGTGAGTTAGACATTACCGCTGACATACCAGGCCCTCAAAGGTGCATCAGGTTCGCCAAGGCTAACATAAGAGGCCATTCTTACATCAATCAGACGTTACCAGTTTACCACAGTCATAGTTTACATATTCATATTGACGTAACGACTTGGCCTCACTGTGAAGTCACTACGGCACCTAATTCATTAGTATCTGAGGATTTGTTTGGATATTATTTGATAACCAATAAAAACTTTGGTTGTACTGCTACTGCAGACCATACCACCCAGTGGTGGGTAGGCCAGGAACTGTAAAGTCACTATCAGTCACAAGCTGACAGGCTGCACCACCCAATGGTGGGTAGGCCAGGAACTGTAAAGACACTATCAGAAACAAGCTGACAGGTTGTACCACCCAATAGTCGGTAGGCCAGGAACTGTAAATACACTATCGGATACAATCTGATTGAAAAGCGTGTCATTTTTGGAACTGAACAAATTGTTTGAGCTGTATTAATTGTTTGAGGTGGTCCGACCATGAGGCTTTTTTCCCTCAAGTCCCAGATATAGATACGCTACCTCGCAGATAAACTATAACAGCTGTGAAAAAAAACGAAAACCTGGATCCAGAGTATCACTTGATTGATTTTCAAAATCAGTAGATTTTCAAGACATTAGAGTCATTTTCGCATGAATAGGAAATCGTACGGTTAAGATACAGCTATCATATGCCATACGATACGGTACTGTTTCCCACTCATACCAAAAGGCCTCTATATAGACATACCGTTTGTATTTAAATACACGTGGTGCTACAATTATAATCATCAGCAGCAAAGCAACTACAACACCAGCAGCCACACCACCACTTGATGAACTGGTCTCTGACTTGGCTTTTTTTGTCGTCTCTGGAGAATAATAATAATGATAACATTTATATAGCGTAAATTACATATAAAATATACATAGATTCTGAGGATATCCTCAGTTTTTGATGCATGAAACTTTAAACATAAACGAACAAGTTTTCGTCATAATAATATACTTAATATAATATAATCCTCGATTCTGATTGGTCGAGAGCAGTGCAGTTCAGGCGTAACACCAGTGCAGATAGCTGTAACACCAGTGCAAAACTTTGTAATACCAGTGCAAATTACAACTTGATTTAAGACAAAATACGCCCTAAAACTAAATGTTTTTTTGGAATTTTTTACTATCTAGAAAAAAATTTTCATTTTCTAAACATTTCTATTTGCAAAAAAATTGAAATTGTACAAAATTATTCAAGAAATTTGCAAAAATCTGAGCGAGATCTCGTTGAGCACGCGCTATATGACGACATCATCACGCCATCATTGGCGCGCTCTTGTTCGAATTTGAATCAAAAGCCTCACGCTGTAATGATTAATTTTTTTCTCTTATTGATTCTTTGAATTGTGCAAATGTTTGTTAATCCGCAATAAAGATTGTCATATTGATGGTCATGATTGTTCAAACGCGTTATAGATTGTGAATGGTTATGCTAATAGCACTAATGAATTTTCACTTTTGGGTGAACGATTGTTAATAAATTCAACTGTTTGTCAATTGATGGAATTGAAGTTTAAGATATTAATTCCGTAGAAATAAAACTGCCCGATGAATTTTTTTTATACTCGTTCTTACAAACAATTTTGAGAAATGCTTTTAGAAATACAATAAAAAAGGTGGGGTCGCCGACTTCGTTTTTGTGCAATATGACGTCAAATTTCATTTATTTTGGTGACTTGAGAACGTAAAGAAAAAAGCTCAAAAATCGAAGAGAAACGGAACAAAAACACAGTAATTTGTTTTTTTTAAGAAAAATGTCTGCACTTTATTTTATTCAAAAAAATTAACAGATGTATAAAAAATACCAACATGCGCACGAGCTGCCAATAATTCATTCGAAAAAGTCCTAAGCTGAAAGTATTTTGAGATTTTTCAAAAGTTAGCCTGATGACCTATGCCCAATTTTAGATAATTATATTTGATGTTATTTTATAAAAAAATAGTTTTATCAAATAAAAAACATAGGTCACCGTGCTAGTTTGCAAAATATTGCAAAAAAAATATCGTCATTTTATTGTCAAAAACAGGTTTTCCGAGACGACTGGGTCGAGTTTCAAAATTATCGCGTTTTCTCGCTCGAAAATGTCGCAATTCTTCGAATTTTTTTATACAAGTACTTTACAAACATAATTTGACTATATTGCATGATAAAAGTCCTGAAAATAAAAAAACTTGAAACATGCGCAGAACTATGCGCAGTGCAAAACTACGGAATTACCTTAATTGCGTGTAGAAGAAACAACATTTCACGCGAATGAATGTACCAACACGATTGAAACTTATAGTCTTCTGTGCCAGATATAGCAAAACTTCTTTCTCGTTCGATTTTTAAAGTGCTGGAAATTGCACTTTGGAGCTATTTGAATTACACGATATTCTTTAGGAGCATGGAAATTAAAAGGTGATAACTGAAAATAAGACATCAGCTCCGATTATCTTGAGTCAAATATAAGGCGGGTGTCATTAGAAAAAAAACTGGGGTAAATGATAGGGGTCTCCCCCTAAGACAATATTGAATAAAGGTTTACTTTCAAACCAAATTCATTAGCAATCGCATCAACATTGAATCAGGACAGGGGAGGGGGTTGTTGAAAACAGTACGAACTCCTAAAATGAGGTGCGTGAGAAACACATGTCCCACCTCATTTTGAATTTTAGTGTATATGTTGAACGGCTACTGAGGGTGCACAGTGATTGTGCACTGTCACGCTTGAAAAACGTGTACAAAGACTTAAAACAATAGGTTTCCAAACCATCTCTCTCTATTAACTATGATGAAATTAAACCGTGAAACAAATAGTGCAGATTTTATTGATATTATGAAGCTTTTGCAAAACTACAAAAGAGCCTTCTCATCTCAGAAAAGTTCTTATCGTCTGCAAATTCCCAGCTCTGCAGTCGTGTACTTGTTGTATTTTATTAATGCTTCGTTTTATGGTTTAACTTTTGAATCTTTTGTTCTTCTGTTGAATTACCTATTTCGATAACCGGTACATGGAAACAGAACCAAAACATTTAAGCTCTCTCTTAAATATCTTCATATGAGCACACGCGTGCGAATAAACAAAATCACAACAAACCAATTTGGGTGCGGCGTGTTCGACTGGAGACCGCCAAGTATAACAAATTTTAATAGCAAGAAGAAGTAAGTCATACAAAGACCAGTTTAGTCTTACGGATTACATAATAGTACACAAACCTGAAGGGTGTGAGCGAGTACCCATAGGATGAAAAAAAACCCCAACGCACTCGCTACGTAATTTAGGAGGAAAAATCCCAGCCCTATGAATCACGACCCCTCGAAACTGCTGGGCGCGGTTATTAAATACCTAGCGAACGTGATACAGAAAGTAAACTATTTAAATTGTCTTTAACATAAGAGTCTTTCGCATTTTCGCTAGCCCAACGACCATGTCTTTTAAATAAGCGATCTGGTATTCCTGCATTAGCTGCTGCTGAAGCACCACCACTACGTAAACTATGTAAGCTGATCTTGGAAACATCTGTAATACCCTTGAAGGCTTCTTTGATAATCTCTCTGGCTCTAGTATAACTGATGCCGTGCTGACGGACCTTTGCAGAACTGTTTGGAGGTGCCAACGCACGAAAAAGGGGGGAGTCGTCAACCAGTTTTATGTCGGCTGCGGCCAGGTATCTTTCTAGTGCAGTAACAGGACAAGTGGCCTTCTCAGATCTAGAGATGTTGATCCAAGCACCCTCTCTTAGTTGATCTGTCTTAGAAGATTCTAAAAAGATAGAACAATGAGAAGTGTAAAGGCGAACATCACAAGCACGGATACTACATAGCTCACTAAAGCGAAGAAAACCAGCAAAACCGATAAGACATAAAGCAAGGGTCCTAAGACTAGAGATACACGACTTATCTTTCAGTTTGTCTGCTAATAGCTGGAGCATCTCTGGAGTAATAGGCTCTTTCCTGCATTTCGGCTTTGCCAGGATTCGTTTGGAAGCGCTTGTCAAAGACTGGACTAGACAGTGTGAAGAGATTTTCGGACAACCAGCCAAACCATGCACCCAATCTATACTATAAACGGCATTATTGATGGGAGAAACCGAAGATGCATTTTGCAGAATTACTTGTAAGTACATAGCAACGTGGAAAAGGTTAGCCGGTAAATAAGAGAAACCATTGGACTTTGCACAGCGTTTCCAATTATTGAAGCCACCGAGGTAGGTTTTCACAGTACCATCCGCTTTAGATGCAAACACCGTCTTTTTCACAGCATCTGCTACAATACGAAGATGGGAAGGAATAGAGGCGTCAAAATCGTTCCACATCTGAGACTGAAAAATATCTAAGAACAATAGACAACATAAATACAACACAAAACTATGAAGAGAACTAAAAATTAATAGAACGAGAAACTCAAACCAACACCTGTAACCGTAGGATATATTATCAAGTCGTTACAAATAAACGCTGTTTGTACAAGAATAAGCTCTTAACAAAGGACATTAAAAAGGTCCCTTGCATAATACACACGGGCACAGATGGTCCCTTAACACAAACGCAAACGTGGTCTTTTGCAACATGAACCACTCTGGTATTGGGCACAGCTAGTCCCCAAAACACTCAAACGGACACCGACGGTCCCTTGTTTTTTTTTTTTTGTTTTTTGTTTGTTTGTTTGTTATTGTTATTGTTTTTTTTTTTTTGTTTTTTTTTGCATGCAACGGCACAGATGGTCCCTTCTACCAAAACGGGCACAGATGGTCCCTTCAACAAACGGGCACAGATGGTCCCTTTGTATACAACACGGGCACAGATGCTCCCTTCTACAAAACGGGCACAGATGGTCCCAATGCGGGCACAGATGGTCCCTTCGACAAACGGGCACAGATGGTCCCTTTGTACACAACATATACGGGCACAGATGGTCCCTTCTACCAGAACGGCACAGATGATCCCTTCTTTTGGATGTAAACTCATTCAAGAACCAAGAGAAAAAATAAAATGAAATTCATTAAGAATTGGTCTTCGAATCCATGAATCTGAAAGAAAAGCATAAATAAAACATGAAAATATATCAGTATTAAAAAAAAAAAAGATATATAAAACTATGTTAGCGGCTCCAAAAGAACGCCAAGATGAATTACGCAACCTAAACTCTCCCTTTTATACCTACCAGCAATTCCCATGATAGAAATACCATCGAGAGAATATTTTTCCGCTAATTTGCAAAACGCGGAAAAATTCATCTCTCTCTTAAATATCTTCATATGAGCACACGCGTGCGAATAAACAAAATCACAACAAACAAATTTGGGTGCGGCGTGTTCGACTGGAGACCGCACGCTGTCCAAGATACAAAGAAAGTGCTAATGCAACGAAAGCAAAAGGAATATAAGAATCCCTAAGCAAATAAATAAATGCTAATAATAATAATAACCAAAAATACCTACTAAAACTTGATTCTCAAGGGGAGAACATGAAAACCAAGATCTTGGTTACCAAAAACACTATTGCAGAGACCTGGAGTAAAGCATTCTTTAGCAGTAGGAATATCCATAAAATTAATTACAAAATCTTTAAAGAAAATTCCATCCACTGTAAGCATAGGCCAAAAAGGGGCCGAAGGCCAAAACGGTACAATCAGTGTACCGGGAGCGCTGCAATTTCTCATATGTAGAATCACTCTTGGAATAAGAGAAACTGGGGGACAAGCGTAGTTATTTTCACCCCGCCAATTTAAGACAAAGCAGTCAATATCTTCCGCACCAGGATTCCAAAATTTTGAATTAAACCTCGGTAACTTATTGTTTAGATAATTGGAAAAACGGTCGACGGAATGCGGACCCCATACCGAGTCAATGTTATTAAAGGTGTCAACAGACAAACCCCAGTCATCTGGATCATATAAGCGACTCAAATAATCTGCTTGCTCATTTAGACTTCGAGGAATCCACTCTAATTCAATAGAAATGCCATGATTGCAACAAATACGAAAAATGTCTAAAGCTTCACCCTGTAAATGACTTTTGTTGCTTCCACACGCTAAAATACGCGGTACGTTCTGATTATCTGTAAACCATTTAACTGACGAACCCGACAGCTTAGAAATTAGTGAGAGTAGAACAAATTTAACCGCCAAAATTTCACGCAAGGTTGAACTACCGGACATTTGATCTTCAGTCCAAGATCCAGAAACCTCCTCTCTCCCACACTGAACCAAAAAACCACCAAAGCCGGAATTACTAGCGTCAGAGTAAACTAAACCAACTGTACTAGATTTTGAAACAAAGGACTTGCCATTTAACGAGTTTATATTCGAAAGCCAAAACAATACTTCTTCTTTAACCTCTTGAGAATTCGAAATGAATTCGTCCCAAAAGAATCTATTTTCAATAGCAGTATAACAATGTCTAGTCATTAAACGAGTAACATTCCCAATAGCGCAGCCCATAGAAATAATCTGGCCAGTAATAGAAGCTAATGCACGAACTTGAATAGATTCGCTTGAATATGCATTTACTAAACACAACTTGAGTTTGTCAATTCTACGTTCCGACACAAAAATCATACCAGAATCAAAATTTAGTGTGTAACCAAGAAAACTGACTTCTTGGCGAGGAAGCCAATTAGACTTTTCTTCATTAATTGTAAAACCGGAAGCAATAATATCATTACGTAAACTTTCGCTTAAGGCTTTAGATTGGTCAAAAGAATGAGCTCCTCCTATACCGTCGTCCAAATATAGTACAACAACATAGCCTTTACCTCTCCAGTGTTTAGTTAACTGTCTCATGACCTTTGAAAAAACATACGGTGCTGAGGATAAACCAAACGGTAAAACTTTGAAGGCAAAGTAACGATATTTTTCTGAACCAAAAGACCATTTGAAGGACAGATATTTCACGTGCTCGTCGCAAATATCAACATGGTGATACGCTGATTTCAAATCAAAGGTAAAGGCGTAAATGCTTTTGTCGAATATTTGCATTACGGTTCTTAAATCTTCATACTGATTGATTTTTTAATAAGCATTGAATTCAGATGAGAAAGATCTAAAATCAAACGAAGTTTACCGGAAGATTGAACAGACACATGTAAAGGATTGCAAAACTCTGGAGGATTGAATAATTCTTTGACACACCCACGCTCCAGTAATTCCAAAACAGACTCGCTAACAAAATCGCTGTGTTTTTGGGTAGAACTTCTGTTCTCAAAACTATAAGTTGTAGGTGAAATTTCAAACAAAATCTTATAACCGTTATCGATAATGTGTAGAATAAAGCTGGAGCAATCAATACTACGCCAGAAATCAATACAAGATCGTAATTTTCCTTGAACAAAACCGGTTGCAGTAGACGACTGTTCGTATTCAAAAACTGATTCATTTACTAGCGGATGATCCGTTTGCACTGATATTTCTTGGGCAATTGTCTGCCCAATGTCCCCGACGTCCGCATCTAAAGCAGAGGTCTTGCGATCTGGCAGCGAAGCGACCTTGGACGGGACGAAAATACTGTGAAGGAGCGAAATGGTTAGTAGAAGAAGGCAGATTAACACCGCTTCTAACTGATGAAGAAAAAAACTGGTTGTGTTTGAAGGATTTCTTTTTTCTCTTGCATAGATTTAGCTTTAAAACTGGCCCTTTTTTCGGCTTTTTTAATTTTTCTAGCGTCGGCTTCATCATCGGCCAAATCTTCATCTACATATTCGTTTATAGTGGCTCACCCAAATTCCGATTTATCTGCAAGTTTTATTAACTTCTGCCTCCTATTTAAAAGCACAGTACCTTCTTCGAGGGCTTCTTTTGCCTTAGCACAATCACCTGAATCCAACGCACGGGCTGCTTTAGAATTGACCTTTAGGACCTTCGCATTGAACTTGAACTGTTGTTCGTTTCCTTTCTTTTTAAATTGAGGTGGGTCGGCGTGTTCGGCTTGAAAATGACAGGCCAAATCATCTTGTTTCTTCGAAATTGACTCTTGTCTTGGCTCCAAAAGAACGCCAAGATACATTACGCAACCTAAACTCTCCCTTTTATACCTACCGGCAATTCCCATGAAATACCATCGAGAGAATATTTTTCCGCTAATTTGCAAAACGCGGAAAAATTCATTTATTGATCGTTGGTAAATATTTCATTTTGCAGAATATTTTGCAGTCAAATGATTATTGTAATATGTCATTTCATTGAATTGATTCTAGACTTTTTTAATATATATTTTTCTTTTCAAAAAAAAAAAAAAAAAAAAAAAAAAAAACTACACTTTGCACATTACATTTACAACATTTATTTCTCATACAATAAAACTAACAACAACAACACCAGTGTGATTTTACATTTCATTTTTACTTTAGATTTGAATATGAAATCCACAAAGCTAAGCAAACCATCGACAATCAATTCGAAACGAACGTTAATTTTCCTCCGATCTATAGATAGCAACGGTGACTTTAAACGATATAAACTTTATTTCTGTTGTTGTCCTAAAACGTAATACAGTTATCAAGGAAAATTCAGAAAAATAAAAAAAAATTGAGAACTGAAAACAAAGAAAAATTGCAATGAATCAACATCAAAGAAATAGCCGAAATTCCCTATTGACAATCAATCATAACTATAGCTATGATTCACGCAAACTACTATTGTCTTCGCTGTTATTCATTTTAATAATTGACGAATTAATTTTCACTACATCGAATAAACAATAGCAGCTCTTTATCCAGGCACCTACTTTTCAAGTGCTCATTGAGAAATTGACGTATTGTTCGTCTACAACTGTAAGGTAAGATGATTCACTTTCTCATAAGACTCAAGCTTGGTAGTTTGATTTGCCTTCAGTTCTATTTTTTAGTAGCACTCTATCTAAGTGACTTTGTACATTAGATGCAATTAATGCCGCGCAAGGTCTGATAAACTAATGTTATTTTTATATCTAGTTTCTTGTTGTGAAATTTTAGTTTCTAATTCTTGGACGGGTCATTTTTGTTTGTTTTACTTTTCTGGTGCAGTTATTTTTTAGTAATCAATTGCACTCTTATTGATTTGTAAAGATATTTGTACTTTATTTACGGTTAAAAATTACCTTTTTTTATTTTAAAATAGGCATCTTCTAGTAGATTGAAAATGGAGACTATTTTTGGAGCACTTTTGCCGCATATAAATGCAGATACTGTATACACGTATATGCGAAGAAACTGTACATCTGTCGTAGAAAGTATATAAAAAACATCTAATTATAACCATTTTACTTAGGATTGCTACACTTTACCACTAGTGCAACAGTGAGGGACGGACCATTAGATATTTGGCAAATACCAAAAAAAATATCGAGCAAAGCCTTACAGAGAAAACATTTTTGTGCACGGCAGATGTTCCAATAAAAAATATCGTGCAGGGAGAAAGAAAATATCCTGCACAACCATCACGTAGGAAAAAAACATCTTGCAAAAAAAAAAAAATATCTAATGGTCCGTCCCTTAATGAGTCCACGCCAAACAATCCTTGAAAGAACTGCTAACGATTTAGTTCTAATGGCATCTAAGTAGCAAGTAGTTTTTGACAAAATGAGACTCGCTGATACATGGAAACTAAATAGCGTATTTTTGTGCAAATTCTAGTGTTTAAGAAGCACTATTTTGTACTAGATAGTAACATGGGAAACTGTTCTGCTTCAATACGTAATCTTACAAAATTCGACAAACTATTGCAGCTAGACACTGTATCTCTTATTTCAAGTAAAAAAGTTTTAATTGTTGTTACACAGAGTAGCACCGTTTAGTACACGATAGTGCATTAGGACATTTTTTTGAATTGGGCAAGTGTTTTATTGAAGGAGTGACGACTGACAAGATTTGGCTTTTTCTTGTCATGTTTTTCTTTTTATATGATATTTTATGTTTTGTTGTAACTAATCGAGCAGGTGTTAATTAACTTATTTTTAGCCTCGTCAGAGTTAATTGCATTTACAAGTCAGAAAAGGAATTTTCACCGTTTTTCCATTTGTTGCCTTAAGTATGATGCGACTTGTAAAGTGCTTGGTTTCTGTTGTCATAATAAATATCCAATGAGAGAAAGAAAAGTCTATTTTATGTAATAAGCTCTGATCATTTTGAGTAATTTCAGATTTTTATTCTTAATCAAGTGTCATTACATCTATTGACTTGCTTGGTTGAAAGTATTTATATATTTTTAACTATTTCGTTCTTCTGTTTAATTTGTTTTAATATATCTTTTGCTCCTGTTTCAGGTTTGATTCAAGCATTTCTAAAGTACGTTGAAACATTACAAGAGTCAAATAAAAACAGCGCGGCTACGAAGATTTTCCTTTATCCAACTCCGTAATTATCCATAGATCGTCAAGGTGGAAAGAAAGATGTTTTCTTTTGTGAAAAAATAACGCAGCTACACAAGTGTTTTTTACTGATTCAATCTGGTATCACTGTGGCAAGTCTGAATCACCATGCCTTGAAATTAAATATACAAACTACACAAAGTTTTGTTCCTCCTTAATTCAGTGGAGTGAAGTTTTAGAAATAACCTTTGAACACAAACAGAAGAACTAATAACAAATCGAATAAAGTTTTGGTGTACCCCATGAGACTGTTATGGAGCCTCTTCTTGTTTTGACAGTGCTTCTCGTCATCACCTCCAAGACGAGTGCACAATTTGAGTGTATAGGTACTTGCTATTCTGGTCGAATGCTGCCAGATGCCAAAGACACATTCCATGGAAAACATCTCAAGGGATTCTCCTACAAGAACATTACCACTGATGATCCAAGGAAGTGCTACTCATCTTGTACCCAAGATTGTCGTTGTAAGGCGTGTCAGATGAAAGATGCAAGATGTGAGCTGCTGGAAGAGGACAAGAATTCCAAGGCGGACAATTTTACAGTTGAACCAGGATACGTGTACTATGATCTCGTGCAGACCATGTATAAAGGGGTAAGTTTCGATTGCAAAAGTATAGATACAAATGTCCCTGTTTTTCAACCTATTATTTCAGTAGATGTTAAATATTTTGACCTAAATGTCTCATTCTTTGAACTTATGAGAGTCCAGCTTCTTATATTGTTCAGACGCTGTATATTTACAGCTGTGCTAAAGGCATAATGTAGTGATCAGTGTTTCATTAAAATTGATGCGTGCAATCTCCCAAAAGGCTTTGGGAATACAGGGTTAGCCTCGATTTGCCGAAATTCAAAATATTTTTGCGAAACTGCAATGACGGTACTCTTTCGTGTTTTCTCTTGTAAACATTTTTATTGGAAGGATTGCCACACATTATATTTTTTGTTGCCTAGCATCAGTACTATCTGAAAAAAAATATAGTGGTTGATATTCCATAATTTCTTTGCTGAGATATATATATTTATTCCAATATGGTCAAAACGACAGAATTTTGCAATTGGCTGTATATATAAATATATATCACAATACAACTTTACTTAACTGGTTGAATTCTTTGTTTTGCCTCTAGAAATCTCACATGGTTCCACCAGGCGTCTGTCTAAATGGTTGCTGTCAATCCCAGCCTTGTATGAACGGTGGGACATGTATAGAGCATTGTGATACTCCAAAAAAGAAATTCTCTTGTAAATGTGTGGCTAAATTTAAAGGCAACGTGTGTGATCAGAAGACTTTTTATTCTTGCCTAGATGTTTTGAGAGCGAGTTCGACTACGCCGCCAGCGAATGGTCTCTACACCATTACCCGCCAGGACAATGGCCAGCAAAAGCTCTTTTACTGTGCGTTCAACCTCAGAGGAACTCAAGCATGGACACTAATCGAAAGTTTTTCTCGATCAACAAAAAGTTTTCAGTATGTATCATTTGGCCAAAGTCATAATGGTGTTTATTCAAACCCTTTAAACTGGCAGGCTTATAGGCTTAGTCACAGGGATTTGATGTACGCAAGAAGCAAAGCTACCATGTTTAGATCAACTTGTAATTTTCCACAGAGAATGACTACCTTTAAAAACCGTGACTTTTTATTGGGATACCTCCAACAGTATGACATCACTACCACGAATCCCATAGCCGGACAATGTGCTACTTTTGAAATGGTCAACATCAGAGGTAGTTCGTTTTCCAAGAAACGTTTTCCTGTATGGCAAATGTCTGGAACGTGGCATTTTCACATTGACTCGTATTACACAGAGTCAAGATGTGATTTCCTTAAAGTGCCGACTCCAGTCTCAAGCGAAGATAATTTTGGATACTATGGTACTTACAACACAGCTTTTTTATGTACGGCAACTGCAGACAGCACGACAAATTGGTGGTTGGGACAGCAAGCTTGAGATAAGAACACAAAAAAGAGCTACATGTATTACACAAAATCTTGCAAGCATGCAAATATGTCAGTATTTTGCTATTACTATCTTATCAATTTGAAACCACAGCAAAATTAGGGAAAATGCTTGAGATTTGCAGACCAAAATACGCAGAAGTTGATCAATTAACAAACATGAATAGCTTAAACCACCTCTCAGCTGAATGTGACTGACCTGTATAAATAGGATTAAATAAATAAATAAATTTATCAAAATGTAGATGGATGGATGGATGGACGGTGTGGCACATGGTCAATGAAACAAACACTTGAACCCATCGTTAGTTTCAAATCATGATTGTAGTTTAATACATTTGCGATATGTTGACATTTACGGTTCCTAAACGAAAAATAGATTACCATACATAGCTATTTACTAGAAATAGACACGATAAAACGAAGCGGCACTGAGTTTTAAAATTGTTGGGACATTGGGTCCTTTTTTGCATACCTTTCAGTTTTCAACAATTTATTTGTAGTATTATCCACAAACCACCAAGAAATCCCCCTCCCCCTAAGACAATATTGAATAAAGGTTTACTTTCAAACCAAATTCCTTAGCAATCGCATCAACATTGAATCAGGACAAGATGTGTTGTTGAAAACAGTACGAACTCCTAAAATGAGATGCGTGAGAAACACATGTCCCAACTCATTTTGATTGTTAGTGTATATACTGAAAAAACATACTAGATAATGTCAAGAACATAAAAAGGGTACGAAAAAAAAGTACTGAATAAATTACATATCTATGAAACAAAAGAACAAAAAAATATTGTTGACATCAACAGGATGAATAGGCTGCATGGTTGGTTGACTGATTGACTGATTGAAAGGTGATATACAGAAACAGATTTTATGACTTTCGATTTTTTTTTTATTTTACTTTTTTATTTTTACTGATTAATTGAATTTTTTAAATTAATTTATTTATTGATTTTTTTAAAATTGATTTATTAGTTTTTCCTGGTGTAAAATTTATTCAACAACGTTTTTCTCATATGTCCTAACTTCATTTTCTCGAAGCTTCTTGATATAGTGACGTCACGTACCCCCAATAGCCCATTGACGTAACTGATTATTGTTAGTTCTTTCACATGCACTATACACCGCACTAAGCAATTCAATCTATAACTACATTGTTATGTTCTTCTAATTCTCCATTTCCTTTAGTATATACTCGGTTTTACTGACATTAAATAACTAGTTGATAATTGTTATGACATCCACTTACTTTGCCAATAGTAACAAAATGATCCAACGTTGCCAGTAACAGTTTATCAGAAATTGAACCATTCTCCATCTTCGTCTTGAAAACTGATCTTCCTTTATGAAAACTCCGGGGGGAAGTTGAGCGGTTCTTTGAAGAAGGAAATGATTTGGCGTTAGTGCAGCAAGGTCTGTGGGGTCATCTGACACTGCAGCAATGGGTCGATTGTTGACTATGAACTCTACTTCAGCTAAAAATGTTCTTAGTTCAAGATCATTCAGCAATTTATCTCCGACAACAGCCTTCAAGTGCTTCTTGGTGATCTTAACGAGCCTCTCCCACACTCCAGACATATGCGGTGATGCAGGTGGTTGAAACATCCACTTGATGCCCTTCTACTGTAGTGGGCTTTCAATCCTTTCATTCCACTGTACTATTGCATCGCGTAGTTATCTATCGGCTCCAACGAAATTAGTCCCTCTATCAGACCACATTTCTTTAGGTGGGCCTCTTCTGCTCACAAACTTTCGTAAGACCATAATGAAGTCATCTGCCTCTAAAGATAGTACAACTTCAAGGTACACCGCGCGTGTATTAAGGCAAGTAAACAAGCAACCCCATCTCTTCGCTGTTCCACGTCCCAACTTGACCAGAAGCGGTCCAAACAAATGGACTCCTGTGTGAGTAAATGGCGTTCGGTATGCCTCCAGTCTTGCCTTTGGGAGCGGCCCCATTACTTGTTCTAATCGTCTTGCATTCACTCGGCGACACTTGATACATGTTCTGACTGCATTCTTGACAAGGCTCCTTCCACAAACAATCCAGAATTGCCTCCTTGACTCACATAGCGTCTGTTCTCGTCCACTATGGGCTGTGTTCTTGTGGTAATGATGAATGATCAAATTGCTAAGGTGGTGCTTCTTAGGTAAAATCATAGAAGTTTCTCGTCCAATGACAGCTCTGTTGCATTCTGAAGCCTGCCTCCCACACGCAGCACATCATCTTGTATGACGGGCCTTAGATCAGCTATGCTGCTATTCCTCTTGACTTCTCCTTTAGTCTTGATGACTGATAGTTCTTCAGAGAAAGCTTCTGCTTGGATTACCTTGACAATTACACAAGTTGCCTCATTGAGTTCCTTAAGTGTCAATGGGCCTTTCTCATAGTTGTTCGTCTTCTTTTTAGCTATGTAATGACAAAAACTTACTAACCAAGCAACCCGTCTCTGTATCCTGGCCCAGCTACTGCAGCGTTCTATCATGGTTTTGAGTCCTTGATCATTGATGGACTTTCACTTCCTTTCTGAGTTCAGGATCATCATCGCACACTTCGTTCACCTTTGTATCTGGCCAGCTTTCTTCATCTCCTAAAAGAAAATCAGGACCCTTCCACCAACGATGTTGGTCGGTAGATAGCTTCTTTGGCGAAAGCCCACGTGACGCGTGGTCAGCAGGATTCAACTTTCCAGGGCAGTGCCTCCATTGTTTAGGTGTAGTTACTTCTCTTATTTCGGCCACGCGGTTAGCTACATACACTTGAAATCGTTTGGTTACATTATTGATATACTGCAGGGTCGTCTGGGAGTCGGTCCAAAAGATCGCTCTGTCAATACTACAGGTCAATTCATCAATCAGTGTTCTGTATACTCGTACAGCTAAGGTAGCAGCTTGCAACTCAAGGCGAGGAATGGATATGGGTCTGACAGGTGAACTTCTGGATCTTCCAACCTGGAACGCACATTTGACCACATTATTCGCTTGGAGAAATCTGAGGTTTGCACACATCCCAAAACTAACTATGGAAGACCTTGAAAATCTTGCAATAGAAATTCGTGGTCATCATTGCAAACCGTTTGTCGTTGTCAACTGGTATAGTCCGCCTAATTCGCCTGTAAGCTGTTTTATCTCTATTGAAACAGTTATAGGAAAACTTGACACCGAAAATGTCGAATTTTACTTAATGGACGACATGAACTGTAATGTGACGAGTACTACTGACAACAACACACGTTTACTGCAAAATATCTCATGCATTTATGACTTGAATCAACTTATTAATGAGCCTACACGAATCACTGATAAATCATCCACTATAATTGATTTGATTTTTACAAACTGTCCTGAAAATGTTCTTTATTCAGGTGTTGCACATCTTAGCATTAGCGATCACAGTTTAGTATATGTTCACCGACGAAAATCATTTACTACTAAATCTAACTTTAATGGCCATAAAACAATTACATATCGTAATTACAAAAACTTTGATCGTGACTGCTTTAGAGATGATGTTTCCAATGTTAACTGGAATCTGGTCGTGGGAAATTTCAATGATCCCAATGTCATGTGGAGCACCTGGAAGAATAAATTTCTTGATATCCTTAATAAGTACGCTCCGTCACGCACTAAAAGAGTGCGTACTCATAACTCTCCTTGGATTACCTCTGATCTTAAAAAGATTATGTACCAAAGAGACAAACTCAAAATCAAAGCTGTTAAATCAAATGATCCTCGTGATTGGGATATTTTCAAGAAAACTAGAAACAGAGTAAATAACGATATCAAATTAGCCAAAGAGCGTTACTATAAAAATGCATTCGAAATGCATAAAGATCATTCTCGAAAAGCATGGCAAACCATTAACGACTTAACATCACGTAAATCAAATGATGTTTCAGTCAAAGAACTAAAAATTAGTGGTAGGTCTGTAAGTACGCCCTCCGAATTGGCCAATCAATTCAATCAATACTTTGCAACAATAGGACCAAAACTCGCGGATGAAATTCCACCATCAGACAATAATAACGTCGGTGATATACCCAGTTATCTTCAACATCTTACTATTTCTGACAACAGCTTTCATTTCAGTCCTACCACTGTAAGTAATGTTCTTCATCACATGAAGCAGCTTAACATATCTAAAGCCACTGGACTAGATATGATACCAGCCAAAATCATTAAAGAATGCGCAGATATCATAGCACCTTCTATCTGTAGCATCTTTAATGCTTCTCTTTTACATTGCGTTTTTCCTTCCGATTGGAAAAACGCACGTGTTACTCCCCTTTTCAAAAAAGGGCAAAGAAATGTCGTCAGTAACTATAGACCAATATCGGTTATTTCCATCATAGCTAAAGTGTTTGAAAGAATTGTTTACGACCAACTATATTCTTTTCTATCACAAAATAACATTATCTGTAAACATCAATCAGGTTTCCGAACCCTGCACTCTACACTTACAGCACTTGTAGAGGCAACCGATAGTTGGTCATACGAGATTGATCGTGGTAATGTTAACGCGATAGTGTTTCTAGATCTAAAAAAGTCATTTGATACAGTTGACCACATTATTCTTTTAGACAAACTATGTACATATGGATTACGAGGGAAAACTTTAGCTTGGTTCGAATCTTACCTTACTAGCCGTAGTCAACAATGTTTTGTCAACGGTGTGCTCTCGGAACCTTTCACCTTACAATGTGGTGTCCCTCAGGGAACAATATTAGGACCCCTTTTGTTTCTCTTGTACATAAATGATATCCCAAATTGCATTCTGAACTCGAAAACCAGGATGTATGCCGACGACACCCATCTCACCTATTCTCATAACGATCCAAAGGAAATTCAAGCATGCCTAAATGCAGATCTTAGAAGCATTAATCGCTGGCTATCTAATAACAAACTCACTTTAAATATGACAAAAACAGAATTTATGATGATTGGCTCACGACAAAGACTGAACACCTTGGCTGCCGATCCCGTTCTTGAATCATACGGAGTACCTGTTAAACAAGTAAACTCAACAACATCTCTTGGTGTAACTATAGATAATAATCTTAATTGGAATGATCACATCGAAAAGCTGTCAAAAAAGATAGCATCAGGTATCGCAGCCATAAAAAGAATAAGATCTTTTGTTCCCAAATGCACACTTCTCCTTATCTACAATGCGTTGATTAGGCCTCATTTCGACTACTGTAGCGTAGTATGGGGTAGTTGTGGTAAAACTCTTTTAGAGAAGATGCAAAAGCTGCAAAATCGGGCAGCTAGAGTATTGAGCTTTTCAAATTATGATACAGATGCAGAGGTACTAATAAAAGAACTAGGGTGGTCTACAATCAATGTGCAAATACAGAAACAAAAGGCCATCCTACTTTTCAAGGCATTAAACGGTCTCGCTCCGGACTATATAAGCGAAAACCTTAATTTCAGGAGTGACACCGGTTACTGCCTTCGAGACTCTTCAAAGAAACTGGTTATTCCAATTCCCCGCACAAATTTTCTCAAAAACACATTTCGCTATAGTGCGGCGGAACTATGGAATGGCTTACCTAACGAACTAAAACAAACTAAATCACTAAAAAAATTTCGAAAGGGTTTGGACAAACTATACAACTAGCTAGACACGGCATTCTTGGAAAGCAGGTTTTTTCATGTGTATATGGGTTTTTAATTGTTGTTGTTATTTTTACCTTATATAGTTGGAATTTTATTATGGGTGCTTTATTGTTGTTGTGTTGTGGAATCCTGATGGATATAACCGTGTATAAATAAAGATCATCATCATCATCATCATCCCATAACCGTCTTCAGACGCATCAGCAAACACGTGTAGAGATGTATCAACAACATCGGTTTCGGCTATGAGATAGACTCTGGGAATATGAAGTTTCGACAGACTTGCAAGCTCTTGCTTCCATTTACTCCATTGCCGCTCAAGGACCTTAAGTTTGGGCTCGTCCCAGCCAAGATTCAGTTTCCAAAGTTTCTGCAATAGCTTCTTTGCCTCCAGCAGGACTGGGCTGACGAAACCAATGGGATCGTACAACGAGCTCACAGTCGAAAGTATACCACGTTTGGTTGCAGGCCTGTTGAGCTCACTGATTTTGAATGTAAATACGTCTTTCTGTACATCCCACAAAACGCTCAGAGTTCTTTGTATTGGAAGTTCATCAAGATCCAAATCAAGAGTTGGTTGAGACCTGGTATTGAAGCTAGTACTTCTCGACGATTACTCATCCATTTGGTCAATCTAAAGCCAGCACTACTTAGCAGCTCAGTTACCTCTCGTGACAGTGACCTTGCATCTTCCACAGTTCCAACTGACTTTACGAGATCATCGACATAGAAATTATTCTTGATTGTGCTTACTGCTTCTTCGCTGTAGTGGTCTTTGTTATCCTCAGCAGCTCTTTTCAGGCAATAGTTTGCACAGCTCGGGGAGTCTGCGGCACCAAATATGTGCGTCGTCATCTGGAATTCTGAAACCTCTTCTAGATTGCTATCTTCCCACCAAAGGAAACGAAGTGCGTCCGCATCTTCTACTGGGACCTTTACCTGGTTGAACATCCCTTCTATATCTGCGACCAGAGCGACTGGTTTTTGCCTGAATCTAAGGAGTATGCCGAATAAACTGTTTGACAGATCTGGGCCTTGGTTGAGTTGATTGTTCAAAGAGACACCATTGTGTTGCGCGGCTGCATCAAATACTACCCTCAGCTTGTCTTTCTTTTGGGGGTGAAACACCCCATGGTGTGGTAAGTACCATGTTTTGCTGCTTGTTGTTCTTGCTTCTTCTGCTGTAAGTTTCTTTGCATAACCTTTCGATAATACATTGTTCATGAATTCCTTATACTTCTCATGCATGCCTTCATCATTCTGTAGTCTTCCTTTCAGGGACCTCAACCTTGCTTCGGCCATCATCCTGTTGTAAGGTAACCAGGGATGCTCACTTTTCCATAACATTCCCACTTCGTAGTGGCCATCAACTAGTCGAACTGACTCATCCATTCGTCTCAGTGACTCTTTGTCTTCGATCGACATCGCTTGCTTTGAGGTATTGTTCATCTCAATATCCTCGAGTCTGAGGAACTGGCTCATCTGTTGATCGCTTACTTCTCCGAACTTGACATGGTTGACATTCACCTTGGGTCTGTCACAGAGGTTATTGTTATCCACTGGCCCCAACACCGCCCATCCAAGTAGTGTTCGTACACCATATGGTTCACCAGGCTTTCCCATGCGGTACTCTTTATGCATCTGAGCTTCGGGTACGTTTGCACCAATTAGCATTAATACTTCATTAACATCAACATCAGGAATAACAATGTCATTAAGGTGAGACCATTTGGAAAGGTCCTTTGGTCTTGAAGTGTCAATACTAAGGTTATCAATAACCTTGACATCCTTAATTGTTATAGTGTTCTTGTCTTGGTTGTCCACACCTTTGACTTTGAGATCAACATGGCCAATTCTCACAGTCGATTCTCCAGACAATGTACAAACGGATACTTTACCAAAGTTGTTAACCTGCACGCCAAGCTTGTCTGCTATGGCTTTTGATATGAAAGTGTCTTTGCTCCCAGTATCAAGTAGCGCGTACATACTTGTGGATTTGTGACCATCACCGAAGACTTTAATTGGTACAACTTGTAATGCAACCCTCTTACTTGCAGTTGGTGTAGTTTGATTGGCAGGTCGTGTTACATTAACTAACGATAATTATTTACTGGTTTGGCAATTGGTGTTGGTTCTTCTTTCTTGTCTGATTCCTTCATTTCTGACGACTTGTGTAGTAAGCTGTGATGCTGTTGTTTGCATTCCTTGCATGTAAACTTAGAATGACACTGTGCAACAAAATGTTCCTTGCGTAGACAATTTAAGCAAAGTCCCTTTTGTCTTGCCATCTGAATCCTTTGTCGGACAGATTTACTCGCAAACTCTTGACAAATTTCAATTTTATGGGTTGAGCCACATATGAAGCAACCAGTGTCCAGTATGCTACTAGACTTGTTTGAATTGTTTGAGGTGCCTTGTTGTTCACTTGGTGATGTTGAGTGCGTCATCATGGTTGTTGTCTTTGGTGTCACTGGTGATGCTGCTGACTGAGGAGGTCTTCTATCACTTCTTGTTGGGTTATGAAAGGTCTTGTGAGTTTCACCAATTCGACCAAACAATGGATCACTGGCCGCATCAGCCTTTCTTTCAATGAACTTCACTAAGTCTTCAAGGTCAGGAACTTTCCCTTTCTCTCTTAACCGTTGAACCTCATCTCTCCATTTTATCTGCAGTGATACTGGCAGCCTGCCCGACATTTTAGACAAGTTTGACATGTTCATCTCTTGAAGAGCATTCAGTGCCTTCAAAGTTTCATACATTGTTCTAGCGCGATCTGCAAACTCTTGCAGTGCTTGACCATTGCTACTTGAGATGTTAGGTACATTAACCAATGCATCGACACATGACTTTGCAATAATATGAGGCTGACCAAAACGTGCTCCAGCAGTCTTTATGCACTGTACAAGCCTCCAAGGACACCTTCGAAACCACCTACAGCCTTTCGTGCCCTTCCATCAAGGAATTGCAGTAGACGTGACATTTTCTGTGCATCAGAAATGTTTTGACTGTCCACCATTTCATAAAAACGCGATTTGAACCTGTAATTCTCATGTGGGTCACCAGAGAACTTTACAACATCTAGGGGAGGGAGACTAGAACGAACCACTATAGAGTCTATACCTGATGTAATCTTCTCCATTGCTCTCTCTGTTGCACTACTGTCGTCACTTGAATATGTTTGGAGTGAGTCTACAACAATATTTGAATGTGGATGTTTTGGCCAATCAGCACGATGATCTTCGTTAATATGAAGCCTTGGCTTGTCTTGTTTATATAATTGAGATGAATCCACGTGTTGACTCCCTTGAATAGGTATGGTTTTACCATAGGGTTGTGTAGGTGTAAACAATGTTGATGAAATAATAGGTTGAGCCGTCGAGCATTTTTCCATATTTTTATTTAAATCACTCTTGACAATCGCAGCAGTGTCAAATTGAGTAACTGAATCGTGGTTTTCATTGTGGTTGTTTAAACGATTTTCAAAGAAATCATCCCTTGTTTTAGCTATTTCGGCCATATCTTGCGCATCGGCTATTTCGTTCTCCAAGTTTATTTGACTCTGTTTGCTCGCCTTTAACAAACTCAGACGCTTTTCGGCGAGAATCCTTTGCAATTTCGCTTCTTCTCGAGCTATCGAGCTCGTGCTGGATACTCTAGAACCTCTAGAGCGACTTGAAAAAGTGGAGACCGAACTTCGAACCTCGTCGTCCATGTCTCGCGAAGCAAACAAACTCGTCACGACTTGATTTTTTACATTTGATTTATCGCAGAGAAACTTCTCCAAATCATCTTCTTCTCGAACCCTCGAGCTAGCATAGAATTTAGCCGACTTTCTAGAACCTCTAGAGCGACTTGAAACAGCAGAGACAGAACTTCGAACGTCGTCGTCCATCCCTCGCGAAGAATAAACATTAGTTGCTTGAACATGTTCACGAAACCCTGTCAATTCGTCGAGTGCACCACTTTGACCTTGACACATTTCACTTGCTCTTTTCGCTTCCGCGATTAGATATTCTTCAACACTTTGTAATAGCTCCTCGTAGCTTTTCTCTTGACCTCGATGTCGAGTCGACTCTTCGATTCTGTTCACATCCGATAAAAGCTCAAGCATTTCTTCGTAAACACTACAGTAATGCCGCCATTGTGTCTCGAGACGTTGTTTTTCATAGCGAACTTCGCTGCAAAATGTGTGATCCTTGAGATACTTTTCCATCCTCTTGCTAATCTTTGTCATTTCGCCGATGTGTCCAGCTCTGATTTTCCTCAAATTAACTATCCTTTCCATGACTACAGACTCATTCATGACCTTAAGCAAATCCACATAGACAACTTCACGTCGCTTTGATTAATAATAAAACTCTTGAATTTCCGCAAATCATGACAATAAATCTTTCTAAAACCTCACGACTGGGTCCACAGATCGATTATCACGGAATTTTAGGAATAATGTCAATGTCTGAGAAAAGACTCCACAACTTTAGATCAAATTCAAACACTTTTACTTACTCTAAAATTCCGTGATTACAAACTCATGTTGACCGGGTGTTACATTTGCAATAAATTACCATAATTTACATGATGGTGCGAAAAGACACTACAACAGTCTTGAATTCATGTTTAGCTCCTCATAGTTAGTTGCCTTTAGTGTTCTCGCGTATTCTAGGAATTGTTGTTGTTGTTTTTTTTTTTTTTTGTCATTGCTATTACATCTGAGTCTCGTGCTTCATCATATATCACATCATCGTTTGTTATACCTGAAGAAATAGAATTACATGATGATGATGACGATGATGATGATATACATTCCCCAAAAGTGATGATAGATGATATTTGGACCTAAATGATTGAATATTTTTATATACTCTCGTTTACAAGTCAAAAATGGACCTCTTTTGACTTTCTATATTTGAAAATTGCTTTTTAACTAAATCGACACGAGATATAACGAGTTTTAAAAATGTCTAGTGTTCCGCGCGTTTTTGTTGGTATTCCTTTCTACGACAAAATGGACTTTTAAGAAAAGCTTACAAAGGAACTGTTTGATCCTTTCAATGCAATCAAATCGGAACAAATTGATAAACTAACGGAACACAAGTTCCTTTCAGATTCAATTAGGACCGCAAAGTACCTATTTGTTACGTTCCCTTTTGCTGAAGCTGTTCCTTATTCTGACAAAAAGAACAATCGTTCCGATGTTAAGAGTTCCTATTATCGTAATGGGACCTTTTGTTCCTTTAGAGATTAGCCATATAAAAACATTTGTTCCTATCAAGTTATATTTTGTTCCGCTATTATCAAGTTAGGTTCCGATTTTATGCAGGTCCTCGTATGTTTATTTCGTTTCATCGTTATGATTATTATTGTTATAAGTTGCGTCTGTATGCCTGTTTATTTCCTAGATTTAATGAACATTAAACATGAACATTATAATCTGCCATTTTTTTTCATATGCCTAGGCTTGCCATCTTTGTCTTTTGTGAGCAAATAGCCTGCCCGTACATGTTTTATTGTTTGAACTTCTAAACAATGGGACTTGTCTGGACAAGATTTTAACTCAAATCGTCTGATTGGATAAGACCTCAAAAGTGTCTCTAGGGTAAAAAAGAAGGATATATAAGATTGACCTTTAGAGGCTTTGCGCAATTGCAGCTTCTAGTTCGGTAGGAGATGAGCAGACGAAAAGGAGTCATCGACTGGTCGAAATTACCTAACGCTTCGCCCAAACCAAAAAGACTTCACCTAGAAAAAGATGAATCCCATGGCCTTTTTCACTGTCCAGTTTCAGAGTGCAAACATGAAGGTTTTTCTACGCAGCGAGGATGTCGAAAACACGTGAAGAAAAAGCACCTTTGGTTTTATTATTTTGACGAAAAGTCAAACAACAATCGCAAAGAAGATGACACGAAGCACCACCAAGCAGTTCAACAAGTGAACCCTGAAGATTCTGTGCGAAGTGTGAGATCCACCCCTTTGTTTGACAATTCCAACGATATTGCAAAGGCACTCATTTCGTGGCTTACTGGCACTGGTGGAGGTTGTAAAAGTCCACGCCAAGCCCGACAAGTTGTAAGCAGATGTTTGAAATACCTAAAGTTTTGCTGCGAAGATGAAGAGGAGGTCACATTTTCCCTAATGGACTTTTCATTGTGCTCTCCAAATCTTCTGTTTAAATTCATTGACGCGCTTCAGGATGAATGGAACCTTGGACATGCTGGACGGCTGGGTTACATCGATGCCATTTCAGAGATGGGAGATTTCAGAAAGGTCAATGGGGCGTCCGCATCAGTTCTTGCTAGTCTGGCTACGACAGAAATCTACTTGAAAAAGGTACGCAGGACGGTTTCTAAAATGATGCGCATTCAATGGAATGGTGATTTAGATATAGATGCTTTAGAAGCTAAGGGCCATTGGGCAACATTAGAGGAGCTCTTAGAGGCAGTTGCGCATTACTTGCCGCGCTACGAGAGTGTGCTTAAAGCGTGCAAAGACAAGCCGTGTGATGTATCCCCTTTGGACTTATCATTTGCTACTAAATTCTTGGCACTGTATCTGTTCATCAAGGTTAAGGGATCTCGTCCAATGACGTATCAGTACCTGACCGTTGACATGGTGGATAAAGCAAAGACGAACGGGGGATTTATTGACCAGAAGATGTTCAAAACGGCGGCAAAGTACGGCTTTGACTCCATATTTCTGACCGAGACAAACATGGACGTTCTCCGAGGTTACATCACTCATATACGACCTCGCTTGAAGCCCAGTTGTAACTACGTATTGGTGACAAGAAATGGAGGCCAGCACAACAAATGAAGACCAGAAACACAGTTCCGTGGTAGCCAGGGTGCACTATCAAAAACAAAGATCACGCGACGTGGCCACAGAAGCCCACACATTTCTCAAGCAGCTACATGGGGAGAAAGGATCTGAACTCGAAAACGATGTTCGCTCTCGACTGTCTGACAAGTCTTCCTCATCGCAAGAGCCTGGCGACCAAACAGACTGCTCATCGACTGATGAAGTGGAGACAATCGAAGAAGCTCCACTCCCTGCACTGCCTTCATCTATGCCAAAACTTAAGCGAACGAGCGCAATTAAAGTCAAGGACATTTCACCGAAGAGCGTAGCTGGCAGGAGAAAAAGTGTCCTGTTTACTCGCGAGGAGGACAAATATCTCAAGGCTGGGATTAGACGGCATGGATTCGGTCAGTGGAAAGCCATCCTTAAAGATCCAGACTTTTGTTTTCAAAAAGGCAGGACAGCCAACTCCTTGCTAAGTCGAGCAGTGCGAAGATTTCCGTGCACTTCGAAATGATCAGAAAACAAGTGTTTGCTTGAAAACGTTCTTTAATTTCATACTTGATGTACTGAACAACTTGTTATTCATAGTGCATACTTGTTGCACCAGACAAAAATTAGATATTTAGATAATGATTGACAAGTATAATAATAAATACATATGACAAACGTCAAGGCGTTTTTGATGTTCGTTCAATATGAGCATCGAAATTTCTTTATTACATATTTAAGTGTTGATCATTCAATAATCTTTAATTTACACAAACGACATAACAAAATGACCCTCAAAAGGCTCTAAATACATAAGCAAAGGGTAAATTTCATATTGTAGAAAACGGTCTAAACTATGTTTGAATTACATGTATAATCTATAGTTAAAGAAATAATCGTTAAATACTATAGACGTTCATGAGTTTTTTTACAACTTTTTTTTTTGTTTACTTGGGAACTTGCGAAAAGAAATGTGTGATGCGTCCCCTTTTTGGCACCTGTGTTGAACTTTTCTGCTTCGATGTAGATGTCTTTCTTTTGCGTGTGGGTTGAGATGATGATTGTGTATTGGTCTTACATGTCGAAAAGAGCTCTTGCGATTGAATTGACTCTTCGTCGTTTTCGCTATCTGCTGAATCGCCCGGAAATGGGAGAGGATCCCAAATGCTCTTCACCTCCTGTAGTTGACATCTTGCTAGCCACTTCTTTTTCAATGCCATCTTTCTTCTCTGAGCGAGGATGTATATCATCAGACCTTCTTCTTCCTGCTTTTGGTAGTGTGCACGCAGGGCATCTACTATCACCTGGATTCTGTAATGAATGGACATTTTAACATCGTGGTCAGAGCACATGTCTTCATTCCTCTGCAGCTCCCTCAAGTCTTCTTCTCTTTCTAATATCCAGCGGTTCTTGTAGTATTCTAGTGCTTTTTTTGTAGTGTCTTGAGCTCTTCTTCTTTTTTCCTTGCAAAGTATCTTCGGCGGCTCTGCTCGATGACAGGATGGAAAGGTTCTTGTAAAGAGGTGACGAGGTGCGCATCATCTTTGTCAATCATGCCTACTTCAATCCAACGAGACTTTGTCTTTTCAAAGAAGTTCACATCCATCTGCTCTAATTCTTTTTGGCATTCGCTAGAAATTCGTTGAACTTCTGAAGTCAGAATATCCAACTGTCTCTGTTTCAAACCTTGTTTTGGTTGGCGATCTCGAAGTGCACAGATCTTTTGGAGTTGACTTTGTGTGGACATGTCGTCTTCACTTGCATCTGCTTCACTGTCGTGGCTCTCTTCGTCGCTGTTTTGTTCAGTATTTTCAATATGCTCGTCGAGCTCACCCTCACTGTCAATATTGAGGCAGCGAATTCTTTCTTTCTCTTCCTTGTCCATCATGACCTGCTGTGGTGGTCGACGATCTTCTTCGAGGCGAAGTGGTAACTCGTCAACTGGCTTCACTGCTTGCTGGCTGGCCCAAACTATGCAGTCCATAGCGTGCTCAATGAGAAATTCTTGGACCCCTGGCCTGACATCTCGCTGCAATTTCTTAAACTCGAAAGTCCGGAGTCGCACTTCCATGGCGTCTTGGTGGTCTTGGCCAAATTCCATTCGCGTCTGTGATGTAATGAAGACGGGACTGTGTATTTCCATTGGTGCGGCAGACCTATACTTCTTGTCGTGGGCCATTAGTCCTCCCTGAGTGATGTTCTGTAAAAGCAAAATCAAAACTATTAAATAGTTATTGCAATCAATGAAACCACTTTTCTTTTTCTCGTTCCAATCATGTAAGTGCATGTCATCATCATCAAAATAAACTTCAGGAAAATAGTATACCTTCCAATCATCTGTGTCCATCAATTTCGCATACGCCTCATCGAGAAAGATGACTTGAGTATCTTCATTAATCATGCTCTTGTTGAAGGCTTTCTGTTTGGAAATCATGGCAATGTACCTGCACACAATGATCAAACAACGATATGTTAGACGACCAGTTGCCAAGTTTGCAAAGCAATTGTCTTATACTTACCTAGTTGGAACAATGGCTGTGATGGGCGTGAATAGACTTGTTTTACCACTGTTGGGCTCTCCCACAAGGCATAGGACTTTCTCTTTATGCTGTTTACCTTTGTGGTTTAACAGTCGAACATAATATTCGCAAAAGTGATCAATCTCAGTTTCGTCGAGGCTGTTTGTCAATATTTCTTTAAAAAATCCTGGCTCCGGAGTCTTGAAACGGTCGTAGGGAACAAACGCTCGTGGAGATAACAATTCTGCCTCGTCTTCTTGGCGATATTTAACAAACTTTCTCTGCTTTAAGCTAAAGCACCATCCATCATTGACTTCTATTAAGTCAAAGTTAATTTTCAGTTGCTTAACCAGCTCGTTGTCCGGATCTGCCAGCAACGATTCCAGTTTTGCCATATGCTTGATTATAGCTTCTTTCAAGCTGGGATTTGAAGCCAAAATGGACAGGAATTTCTTGACCGAACAGCAATGTTGGTATGTGTATATTGCTGTGGGTACTTTTCTGAAGACATCTCCTCGATATATTGCATAATGGAGGCGCTCCATTGCTCTCTCGATATCATTCAGTGCAATAACTAATGGAGAGGCCAGATCACGTGTTTTATCAGATTTTGAGACTTGTTGGTCCTCGGTAACCTCTATTCCAAACACATCAAATACAAGTCCAGCACGTGTTAGGGTTGGAACAACTTTTGTTCGTAGCACAGCTTTTATGTGAGGTGAGACAACGTGAAGGCGGACCACGCGCTCGCTTCCATGCGGTGATGCCATTGGCTCGTCTATCATTTGATCACTAAGAATATTTAGATGGTGCATGAAGGAATTGTCCACCTTCCTTTGTAGAAAAGCATTGTTGTGGTCTTTCACAATGGTGCATAATGGCCCTGCCAATGCATTTTCTTTTCCGGCTATCCAACTTTGAATACATTTTGGCTCGGCTTCCACGCCTACTTCTAAAAAAGCCGCATGGATAGGGATGGTGGAAACTCGTGAGCCATTTTGCGAATTTATGGCCATCCAGTACGTTATTGCTGGGTGAAACACTTCACTTTCTTCTATTTGTTCGTCGACACATTCGTCTGTCGTGCCCTCTAGGTGTTGTATTGGTTTGCGTTTTCTTTCAATGGTGGAAATGGAAGAGACGAAGAACGACATTCCTGGAATCTTTTTTAGCGCTTCATCGCAATCGTCCCGCTTTGTACATACATCTAACCAATTTGCATTTCGCTGATCACAGTCTCCATTTGCACTCAGAGAAACCTTTGCTGTAATAAGAGAGCTACCTTTAGTAGCCGGTAGAACTTGACTTATTAAAGCACTTCGAATTTTCTGTGAATGAAAAGAGCCAAGAAATTAATTAATCAGCATGAGCTTTGAAGTGAAATGGTTTAGTTCTAAGTCATATTTTTACTTACCTTACTGCTGAGCTGTTTTGCTGGCTGACTTGCCATTGCAACGACCTCTTGATGACAGTGAGAAAGAATGTTTGTTGGATAGCAGTATTTATACAACTTAGCCTCGATGATTTACATTTGTAATGAATCGATACTTTGTTCCAAAACAATAGTCTAGAAGCTGATATTGATTTTTCTCGTATTTATTCCTATATTCAATGCATTTTTGGTAGAGCTATAGAATATGCTATGAGACGAAACAACAACAGCAAACACTGTCGAATGCATTCCAACTGGCTATAGACCAGTCATAGTAACTTTATACTAAAGTGATTGAATAAACAAGGTTCCGATTCAATAACACCATACTTTCTTGAACAATATTCTACATGTTAGTACTTGATATTCCTCCTGTTTATTCCTTTGCATTTTTGTGGAACTATAAGATGCTAGGGGACGAAACAACAGCAAACAGTGTGGAATGCATTCCAACTAGCTACAGGCCAGCCAAAAATAACGGTATACTAAAGTAATTGAGTAAACAAGGTTCCGATTCAATAACGCTGTACTTTGTTGAACAATATTCTAATTGTTAGTACTTAATATTCATTGCGTTTATTCTTTTACTCAATGCATTAGATATTTTTGCAGAGATACAAAATATGCTATTATACCAAAAAATCAATTAGAAAACTATTGAATAGCTTCGATTCGTGTTTGTTTGTTACCATTCCGTTTGTACTATTGCGACTGCTATGCATAAAGCAACATTGATTGGCCAATCATTACAAATCTAAGAGCCTTCGTGGTATATTGCAATTTATTCAGGCATAGAAATATTTTTCATTAACTATAGTAATTTCTTTCTTTCTTTTGTCAGTTGAAAATTGAATATTTACTGAATTAACAACAACAAACAATGCAGAATAAATTACAACTAGCAATAGATTAGGCACAAATAACTTCATACTAAATTGACATCAATAGGGCCAAATACTTGAATATAACTGAATATTATCAAATTCAAGTAAAATATTTTGGCGACCACAATCGTATATAGTTTATTTACAAATAAACAAAAAAACAAAACTATGAATAACGCTCGACTTGCAAATCTGTATTGCCTATCTCATGAATCATGATCCCTTGATCACCAAGTTCCCTTGGTATTTCTAAGTTGACAAGCATTTCATACAACGGCGAATAACACCAAAAGGGGCAGAACTTGCAGACGATTGGTCTGTTCCCGGTTTCCCTTATTCCCCGCTGTGTTTAATATTTTCTCAATACAGGGAATGTCTTCCCGTGGTAAAAAAAAAATTCTGTAGGATGGGAATAACGGGAATAACGTGACCACGGGGAAATACTTGCAGATCAATTGGTCTGTTCCCGGTTTCCCTTATTCCCCACTATGTTTAATATTTTCTCAATACAGGGAATGTCTTCCCGTGGTAAAAAAACATTCTGTAGGATGGGAATAAAGGGAATAACGGGAACACGGGGAAGCACTTGCAGATCAATTGGTCTGTTCCCGGTTTCCCTTATTACCCTTATATAAAATATATATATAATATATTATCAAATAATATATATATTATGTAATATATATATATTATATATATTATATATTATATATATATATATATATAATATATATAAATATATATATATTATATATATACACTCGTTTGCAAGAACGTTGTAGTATACATATATACAAATACCTAATTTATTCAGTGCATTTAATGATATGCGAAACGGAAAACTCGCTTTATTCATTGTTTGCTTCATTCAGTGAATGTCCAAATATATTTTTCCTGTCTATTACTTTGTACAGATTAGAAAAAAGTGCGTTTGATGTGTAAAAACAGTTTATTTTGCGTTTTGCATCTCATGAGATATTTGTATAAATGTATAAATGTATACTACAACGTTCTTGCAAATGAGTGTATATAATATATAATATATATAATATATAATATATATTATATAATAATAATAATAATAATAATATATATTATATAATAATAATAATATATATATTACTTGATAATATATTATATATATATTTTATATAAGGGTAATAAGGGAAACCGGGAACAGACCAATTGATCTGCAAGTGCTTCATATAGACCGGGAGGGATGCAACCTTGTATTCGTTTTAATATAGATCTGCAAGTATGTTTTGTTTGCTGTTTGCATGGTCATATTAAAAGTATTGTTTAAGTATTTCCTGTACAATCACTGAGCGGATTTATGTTTTGACATTAACACAAGTAACTATTTATTATTGAGATGAAATCAATTTTTGGTTGAATTAGTAACACATGTACCTATTTATCATGTTCCGTTTACTTTGTACTTCGACTAGTAAAAACTGTTTATATTATTGACTACGATACTCGGATTCTAGTAAAACCTTTTCGGTGACCAAGTCCATAAAGAATGAGATCTTCATAATCTCCAAGTTTACTTAAAAAGATAACCTGAAGCTCAAAAGGAGGTGCTAAAGTAAAAGGAACTGAAATTTTGGGGAATGATGACAATGATGATGACAATGATGATGATGATGACGATGATGATAACGATGACGATGATGACGATGATAATGCCGATAATGATGACGATGATGATGACAAAAATGACGACGATGATGATGATGATGGTAATGATGGTTGTGGTAGTGCTGATGCTTATGAGTGATGCTTCTGTCTTTATATACATATTTCTAAAAACATTGGAGAAAGCAAGACCGCAAGGAATTGTGGGCAAACGTTTTAAATTCTTTGTGTAAATATCTTGCTGCAATTGATTTAAAGTCCATAACCACCTGTCGCCCATGGACCTTTTATCAAGTCAGCGTTATTGATTTGCTTACATTGCTGCTTATGTCCATGATTCCTTTGGGTTGCGTTATCGTCTTTCTCTTTGAAGAAGATTTTTGAAAGAAGTATATTTAAAATACAAAAGGTTAATGAAAAGAAGCCTAATCAAATACAATAAATAAATAAACATGAGCAGTCATTGTCAAATAAACAAAGACATTCACCAATTAGTTGATAAAATGACCTACTTGAAGCTAGTCCAACATTGACATACTGCAGCTTCTCTTCTTGTTTGATGCGTTGTTTTTTAGAACAGGTTCCGTCTTGGGATATAAGGTGAGAACTACTTTCATTAACACCATCAGTGTCATTGATAATATCATCTAGAGGCATGTGAGAACACTCTTCACTTTTTTGCTTGTTTCGATTACTCAAAATAGAACAAACTTCATATCAGTTTTTGCTTTTTGACTATGTGTACATGTATTTACAATGATAAAAACGTCGAAAACGTTTTATTATTGAAATTTCTGTAAATACTCACGTGAGATTTTTATATGTTTTTGCAAGTTTGATCTTCATATCAAAAATCAAATAAGAAGTTGTTTACACCTAGAATCGTTGCATCGCGACTGGGCGCCTTTGCAAGTTTCACTGGAAATTGTTTTTTTGTTTTTTTCGCAGTTGTTTTTTTTCTGCGAAATCAACCTACGATCCAACGAGGCGGCATCATTGATGTCACAGGAAAAAGCTGCAAAGGCGCTTCTGGTCGCAATGCAACGATTTTAGCGATAATTAAGTTAGTGAATGAATTTGTTACATGAATGTTGTTATGCGATTTTAGATCTATTTTGATATTGTAACTTTATATTTTTGTCACTTTGTTTAAATTCAGTCCTCGATCCCTCTAGAATTGTTTGCTTTTTTCGAATTTTTCTGACCTTGATTTATTGTCAGGAGATGTACATTAGTTACTTGATAAAAATATTATGAAAAAAATATAGGAATTACATTTAATGTGACTGGTTTTTATTTGAAAAAACTGACACAGTGTTTGCGTGCCCAGTGCATCACCTGTCTCATCTATTTGGTTTTGTTGTTGTATTCGTTGTTATTCCTTACCATATATATCATCTCGTGACTCTGCCCCTTAATAGATTATGTTCTCATTCTTATTTACACAATAGTATCAAAAACAAAACTTTGTGTTATTTTTTTGTTTTGTCATTGTTTTTTTGTTTGTTGTTTTTTTCTTAAAAAAACACGATTTCTTTATGATGTACCTGCAATATCAATTCTCCGTTATCCAAACTAAATTCAATATCGTTTTCTTTTCTTCATAAATGCTAGCTTTTTCAATATATAGAAATTCTCCATAGTTATCATCCCTAATAGCTTGGGTTCTCATTCTTATTTACAATAGCATTAAAAGCAAAACTGTATAATCATTATGGTGTTTGAAACGGATAGCTGATGAAGAAAATCACATAACCCACCATAAATCAGTACAATATATGGCTTTCAATATATAAATTCAACGATTTTTTTCTATACCTGTTTTTTGTCTTTTTTTTTAAAAAAAAATCACTGTTTGTTATGTTGTGCAATCCCAATTCAATGTTCTCCAAGCTAAATTGATATCGTATTTTTCATAAAAGCAAACTTGTTCATTATATAAAAACTATTCATAGTTATCATCCTTATATTTTGTTACAGTAAATACCCACATATAAGAAACACCTGTTTTGCGAGTACAGGCTGATTGTGTTCTACTATAATGTGACTGAACTTCAAAACATTTACTTGTCTCCAGTTTAGATTAATGGCTATTCGTTGGAAAGACATTTAGTGATCACTCAAAAAAGACAACAAAGCGATTTTCGACTTTTAAGACTGTGGTAATATGAAAGCATAAAATTTGAAAAAGTTGAAAATATTTTCAAATTAACATAAGACACTTTTACAGTGCGACTACTCCAACCAAAGCCACCCTGACAAATTTTTCACAAATTGTCCAGTCACGTTCGACCATTTGAACAATAGATTTCCCATAAATTTCAAATATTGCAACAACTGATAGATCGCGAGCAACAATGTATTGTGCAAAGAATTTTGGCAAATATTTTTTTTCAAATGCTCGAACGTGATTGGACAATTTGTGAAAAATTTGTCAGGGTGGCTTTGGTTGGAGTAGTCGCACTGTAAGTTTTCCGACGAAAGGTTGTATAGTTATGAAAGTAAACATCACTTAGATATTTAATACGCTGAAATTATAAAAGTAAAGTAACTATAGTTTTAAGAAATTCTGTTTTAGAATAACAAGTAACGAAATAGTTCTTATTTTATGTTACACCTCAGTGGACTCAGCGTTATGGTGCCTCTGGAGCCTCTTCTTGTTCTGACGGTGCTTCACGTCATCACCTCCGAAACGAGTGCACAGTTTGAGTGTATAGGTACTTGCTATTCTGGTCGAATGCTGCCAGATTCCAAAGACACATTCCATGGAAAACATCTCAAGGGATTCTCCTACAAGAACATTACCACTGATGATCCAAGGAAGTGCTACTCATCTTGTACCCAAGATTGTCGTTGTAAGGCGTGTCAAATGAAAGATGCAACATGTGAGCTGCTGGAAGAGGACAAGAATTCCAAGGCGGACAATTTTACAGTTGAACCAGGATACGTGTACTATGATCTCGTGCAGACAATGTATAAAGGGGTAAGTTTCGATTGCAAAAATGTCAAGACAAGAATATCAGATGTTCTTGCCGAGAAACCTCTCCAAGCCTAAAACCCTCTTCATGTCTACTTTTACGTGTGAAGTTTTTACCACTATAAGGAACACAAAATCCAATTCCAAATTTAGCCCATGCACCATGATATAAATCCTGCAATGTCTGGACCTTAGCTCAACCCTGTAATGACTGATCCTGGTTAACACTATGATCCCCATGGTTCTTATCGTATGATCGCAAATACCAACTAAGTGTTATGGCATTTGGTTCCTATTCTGTAATCACATTATTTCATAGCCTGTGGTTATTTCTACCGATCTCAATAGTGAGATTACTTATCCCACGTACCATTTCACGAATCTTTTTCTTGATCAAATTAATCTTATTTCTTTGTTATGTCTAGAAATCTCACATGATTCCACAAGGCGCCTGTCTAAATGGTTGCTGTCAATCCCAGCCTTGTATGAACGGTGGGACATGTATAGAGCATTGTGAAAACCCCAAAAAGAAGTTCACTTGCAAATGCAAACAGCCATTTATAGGAAGGGTGTGTAAAAAGAAAGTTCTCAAATCTTGTGTTGATGTTTTAAGTGCTTCTCAACCAGGCGTTATACCAGCTAATGGTTTCTACACCATCTTACGTGAAGATACGGGCGTGGAATTAAAACTGTACTGCGCATTTACCAGCCCTAGTCAGGCGTGGACGCTGTTAGAAAGCTTCTCAACATCGGTGACTAGATTTACCACGGTGTCATTTGGCCAAGACTATGGTGGTTATACACAAGATCCCATCAACTGGAAAGAATACAGACTTGGCTCTTCTGATATCAGATATGTAAAGAATAGAGCTACGATGTTCATGGCGACTTGTAACTTCCCTCAGAGAACCACTACCTACTTTGATCGCGATTATCTGTTTGGCTATCTTAATGAGTTAGACATTACCGCTGACATAACAAACCCTCCAAGGTGCATCAGGTTCGCCAAGGCTAACATAAGAGGCCATTCTTACATGAATCAGACGTTACCAGTTTACCAGTACAGTAATGTTTTTCATATTCATGTTGACGTAACGTCTTGGCCTTACTGTGAAGTCACTATGGTACCTAATTCAGTAGCATCTGAGGATTTGTTTGGATACTATTTTGCACCTAATAAATACTTTGGTTGTACTGCTACTGCAGACAATACCACCCAATGGTGGGTAGGCCAGGCACTGTAAAGACACTGTCAGACACAAGCTGACAGGTTGTACCACCCAATAGTGGGTAGGCAAAGAACTGTAAAAACACTATCAGACACAAGCTGACAGGCTGCACCACCCAATGGTGGGTAGGTCAGGCACTGTAAAGACACTATCGGATACAAGCTGACAGGCTGCACCACCCAATGGTGGGTAGGCCAGGAACTGTAAAGACACTATCGGATACAAGCTGACAGGCTGCACCACCCAATGGTGTGTAGGCCAGGAACTGTAAAGACACTATGGGATACAAGCTGACATGTTGTACTACCCAATAGTGGGTAGGCCAGGAACTGTAAAGACATTATTGGATACAAGCTGACATGTTGTACCACCCAATAGTGGGTAGGCAAAGAACTGTAAAGACACTATTGGATACAATCTGATTGAAAACCATGTCATTTTTGGAACTGAACAAATTGTTTGGGCTAGTATTAATTGTTTGAGGGCAATCAATTATTTGACAACCATGGTCCAACCAAGAGGGTTTTTTTCCTCACAGCCCAGATATAGATACGCTACCTTGCAGATAAACTATAACAGCTGTGAGGAAAACGAAAACCTGGATCCAGAGTACCACTTGATCGATTTTCAAAATTAGCTTTCAAGACATTAAAGTCGTTTTCGCATGAATAGGAAAGGGTACGGTTACGATACGGCTATCATATGACAGAAAATTTGAATCTTTTCTTAAAAACTACGGTTACCGCCATACGATACGGTACTGTTTCCCACTCATATTAAAAGGCCTCTATATAGACATACCGTTTGTATTTAAATACAAGCAGTGCTACAATTATAATCATCAGCAGCAAAGCAATTACAACACCAGCAGCCACCCCACCACTTGATGAACTGGTCTCTGACTTGGCTTTTTTTGTCGTCTCTGGAGAATAATAATAATGATAACACTTCTATAGCACAAATTACATATAAAAATATACATAGATGCTGAGGATATCCTCAGTTTTTGATGCATGAAACTTTAAACATAAACGAACAAGTTTTCGTCATAATAATATACTATATATAATATAATCCTCGTTTCTGATTGGTCGAGAGCAGTGCAGTTCAGGTGTAACACCAGTGCAGAAAGCTGTAACACCAGTGGAAAACTTTGTAATACCAGTGCAAATTACAACTTGATTTAAGACAAAATACGCCCTAAAACTAAATGTTTTTTTTTTTTGGAATTTTTTATTATCTAGAGAAAAAAATTTAATTTTCTAAACATTTCTATTTGCAAAAAAATTGAAATTCTACAAAATTATTCAAGAAATTTGCAAAAATCTGAGCGAGATCTCGTTGAGCACGCGCTATATGACGACATCATCACGCCATCATTGGCGCGCTCTTGTTCGAATTTGAATCAAAAGCCTCACGCTGTAATGATTAATTTTTTTCTCTTATTGATTCTTTGAATTGTGCAAATGTTTGTCAATCCGCAATAAAGATTGTCATATTGATGGTCATGATTGTTCAAACGCGTTATAGATTGTGAATGGTTATGCTAATAGCACTAATGAATTTTCACTTTTGGGTGAACGATTGTCAATAAATTCAACTGTTTGTCAATTGATGGAATTGAAGTTTAAGATAATTTCGTAGAAATAAAACTGCCCGATTAAATTTTTTTATACTCGTTCTTACAAACAATTTTGAGAAATGCTTTTAGAAAATACAATAAAAAAGGGGGGTCGCCGACTTCGTTTTGGTGCAATATGACGTCAAATTTCATTCATTTTGGTGACTTGAGAACGTAAAGAAAAAAGCCAAAAAATCGAAGAAAAACGGAACAAAAACACAGGTAATTTGTTTTTTTAAGAAAAATGTCTGCACTTTATTTTATTTAAAAAAATGAACAGATATATCGATGTATAAAAAATATGTGATCTTGAAGAAATTGACGAAATACCAACATGCGCACGAGCTGCCAATTCATTTTTCAAAAGTTAGCCCGATGACCTATGCCCAATTTTAGATAATTATATTTGATGTTATTTTATAAAAAAAATAGTTTTATCAAATAAAAAACATAGGTCACCGTGCTAGTTTGCGAAATATTGCAAAAAATATCGTCATTTTATTGTCAAAAACAGGTTTTCCGAGAGGACTGGGTCGAGCTTCAAAATTATCGCGTTTTCTCGCTCGAAAATGTCGCAATTCTTCGAATTTTTTATTCAAAGTAATTTACAAACATAATTTGACTAGCTTACATGATAAAAGTCCTGAAAGTAAAAAACTTGAAACATGCGCAGAACTAAGCAAGCATTGCAAAACTTCGGAATTACCTTAATTGCGTGTAGAAGAAACAGCATTCCACGCGAATGAATGTACCAACACGATATTAATTGAAGCTTATAGTCTTCTGTGCCCGATATAGCAAAACTTCTTTCTCGTTCTTTTAAAGTGCTGGTAATTGCACTTTGGAGCTATTTGAATTACACGATATTCTTTAGAAGCATGAAAATTAAAAGGAGTAACTGAAAATAAGACATCAGCTCCGATTATCTTGAGTCAAATATAAGGCGGGTGTCATTAGAAAAAAAACTGGGGTAAATGATAGGGGTCTCCCCCTAAGACAATATTGAATAAAGGTTTACTTTCAAACCAAATTCATTAGCAATCGCATCAACATTGAATCAGGACAGGGGAGGGGGTTGTTGAAAACAGTACGAACTCCTAAAATGAGGTGCGTGAGAAACACATGTCCCACCTCATTTTGAATGTTAGTGTATATACTGAAAAAACATACTTACTAGATAATGTCAAGTACATAAAAGGGGTACGAAAAAAAAAGTACTGAATAAATTAGATATGTATGAAACAAAAGAACAAAAAAAATATTGTTGACATCAACAGGATGAATAGACTGCATGGTTGGTTGGTTGACTGATTGATTGATTGAAAGGTGATATACAAACAGATTTTATGACTTTCGATTTCTTTATTTAATTTTTTTATTTTTACTGATTAATTGAATTTTTTAAATTGTTTTATTTATTGATTTTTTGAAATTGATTTATTAGTTTTTCCTGGTGTAAAATGCGTGAATCTGAAATTTGAAAATTTTATTTAAGAACGTTTTTCTCATATGTCCTAACTTCATGTTCTCGAAGGTTCTTGATATAGTGACGTCACCCTCAATAGCCCATTGACGTAATTGATTATTGTTAGTTCTTTCACATGCCATTTTAAATATAGATAGAAATGCTTGAAACAGCCAAACATATACATAAATAAACAACAGCGACGGGTATAGGGGAGGGGTGCAGGGATTACTCACCCCCTCCTGGAAGGTTTTCAAGTCCTTGTTTCTCAAGTATTGTACCCAAATATCCTCAGTTTTTTCATCTTTACTTAATAGTGCAACCCCTCCTGAAAACAATCGTGGATTCGGCCGTAAATAATGCGTGTATTATATCAGAAACAAAGCAATTATTGAGTCAGTTCAATACCTACTGGTCTGTCCTTATATGGAGAGGTTTGGTTGGGTACAACAGTATAACAGATTTATGTGATTTATCATCGTCTAAAGAAAGGTAAGCAACCAACCGTTTTTATATCAGTTACAGATACAGTAGCATTCTTTATGAGAGTCGTATGAGAACATTCCTCATAAATGTAAGTTAGTTGATTGTGATGACTAAAATATTTCACGCAAAGAACCACATGCCTATACACTGCACTAGGCAATTCAATTTGTAACTACACTGTTATGTTCTTCCAATTCTCCATCTCCTTTAGTATATACTCGGTTTTACTGACATTAAATAACTAATTGATAAATTTTATGACATCCACTTACTTTGCCAATAGTTTATTATGGTTTTACGGTATGGTACTTGTGTTTCTTTCTTATCTACTTAAGTCAGTTCATCGTCAGATTAGATACCGTTCTACATGTTATGTAAAGATTTCTTATATTTTCAAATTACAGTACGATCTATGAAAGTTGCATGCCGAGAAGAGCTCTCATTTGTAAGTTGAATTCAATGTTAGTTTGTTGAGATGTTTGTCACCATATGTATCACCATTGTGTAACGTTACTTTAGTAATAAAACGAAATAAATATGTAGTTTTCAACTCGTGCAAATTCACATATTTTATTTATTTATTTATTTTTTTTATTTATATTTATTTTATTTCGCGTTTTGTTTTTGGTAGATGCTGTCATAAGGAGTGAGTTTGATCGTGATTATTTCTTTCTTTACAAGAAAAATGTTTTTTTGAAAAAAGTAATAACACATTGCTTTCCATGCATTTTTCTTAAGATTTAGACCTTGGAACCACACATATTGTTGTTTTTGCAACAAAGATATCGAGTTTGTGAACAAAGATCGTGAAAAACACCTGTCGAAAAAAGTATACTTAACTTCTCGATCCTCTAACTCGAAACTGAGTTAGACGATTATTGCTCGTCTAAACATTTTACTGATTTGTGAGCAAAATAATCTGGACAAGTGCATAATAAAAGAGAAAAAACCTTTTAGGTTTGATATATTTTGCTAGTAGTGTAATAGTTAGCCTAACAGGTGTTAGTTTAACTCTAAAATCCAAAGTATATGAGGATCGTGCTACTCCTGGCTTGGAATCCTTGAAAAGCCCTGGAATTGAAAAACATTTTAAAGTGCACTGGAAAAAAATGAAAAAATACCGTTAACTCCTGAAATACTCCTCAACTTTCTGAATGGAGGCACTACTACTGTGAAACAAAAAGAATTAGTGTTGTTAGGTCGTTAGTAATCGAAGTTATGGAAAAATGTAATGCTTCAATTCATCCTTTAGCACCTCATAGTTAGTTGCTTTTAGTGTTCTCGTGTATTCTAGGAATTGATTTTTTTGTCATTGTTCTTACAACTGAGTCTCGTGCTTCATCATATATATTATCATGACGATGACGATGACGATGATGATGATGACGATGATGACGATTACGATGATGATGACGATGATGATGACGATGATGATGACGATAATGATGACGATGATGATGACAAAAATGATGACGATGATGATGATAATGGTAATGATGGTTGTGGTAGTGCTGATGCTTATGAGTGATGCTTCTGTCTGTATATACATATTTCAAAAAATGTTGTCGGAGAAGACCGAGCAAGACCGCAAGAAATTTGGGGCAAAAGTTTTAAATTCTTTGTGTAAATATCTTGCTGTCATTGATTGAAAGTCCATAACCAGCTGTCGCCCATGGACCTCTTTTTGAAGTCAGTATTATTGATTTGATTACATTGCTGCTTATTTATCAATGTTCGTCTTTCTCTTTCACGGAGATTTTTGAATAATTATATTTAAAATACAAAAGGTTAATAGAAAGAAGCCTAATCAAATACAATAAATAAATAAACATCAGCAGTCATTGTCAAATAAACAAAGACATTCACCAATTAGTTGATAAAATGACCTACTTGAAGCTAGTCCAACATTGACATACTGCGGCTTCTCGTCTTAGTTGATGCGTTGTTTTTTAGAACAGGTTCCGTCTTAGGATATAAGGTGAGACCCACTTTCCTTAACAATATCAGTGTCAATAATAACATGTAGAGGCATGTGAGAACACGATTACTGAAAATAGAACGAACTTCATATCAGTTTTTGCTTTTGCAATAGGTGTACATGTATTTACAAGGATAAAAAAAGTGGAAAACGTTTTATTTTTGAAATTTTTATAAATACTCACGTGAGATTTTTATGTGTTTTTGCAAGTTTGATCTTCATATCAAAAATCAAATAAGTTGCTTACAGCGAAAATCGTTGCATCGCCACCGTTCGCCTTGTTTTTTTTTTTGTTGTTTTTTTTTTTTTTTTTTTTTTTCCTGCGAAATCAATCTACGATCCAACGAGGCGGCATCATTGATGTCACAGGAAAAAGCTTCAAAGGCGCTTCTGGTCGCAATGCAACGATTTTAGCGATCATTAAGTTAGTGAATGAATTTGTTACATGAATGTTGTTATGCGATTTTAGATCTATTTTGATATTGTAACTTTGTATTTTTGTCACTTTGTTTAAATTCAGTCCTCGATCCCTCTAGAATTGTTTGCTTTTTTCGAATTTTTCTGAACTTGATTTATTGTCAGGAGATGTAGGTTAGTTACTTGATAAAAATATTATGAAAAATATAGGAATTTCATTTAATGGGACTGTTTTTTATTGGAAAAACGGACACAGTGTTTGCGTGCCCAGTGCACCACCTGTCTCATCTATTTGGTTTTGTTGTTGTATTCGTTGTTTTTCGTTACCATATATGCAAGCTTTTTCAATATGTAAAAATGCTCCATAGTTATCATCCCTAATAGATTGCGTTCTCATTCTTATTTACAATAGTTTTCAAAACAAAACTGTATAATGGTATTTGGAACGGATAGCTGATGAAGAAAATCACATAACCCACCATAAATCAGTACAATATATTGCTCAATATATAAATTCAACGATTTTTTTTCTATAGCTGTTTTTGTATATTTTTTTAAAAAAACACCGTTTGTTATGTTGTGCAAACCCAATTCAATGTTCTCCAAGCTAAATTGATATCGTTTTTTTTTTTCATAAAAGCAAACTTGTTCATTATATAAAAACTATTCATAATTATCATCCTTATATTTTGTTACAGTAAATACCCACATATAAGAAACACCTGTTTTGCGAGTGCAGGCTAATTGTTTTTTTGTCCTATAATGTGATCATGTGATCAACTTCAAAACATTTACTTGTCTCCAGTTTAGATAAATGGCTATTCGTTGGAAAGACATTTAGTAATCACTCAAAAACGACAACAAAGCGATTTTCGACTTTTAAGACTGTCGTAATATGAAAGCGTAAAATTCGAAAAAGTTGAAAATATTTTCAAATTAACATAAATTTTCAGACGTTGTATAGTTGTAAAATTAAATATTGCTTAGATATTTAATACGCTGAAATTACAAAAATAAAGTAACTATAGTTTGGAGAAATTATGTTTTAGAAAGGCAAATAACGAAATCATTCTTGTTTGATTTACACCTCAGGGGACTGTTATGGAGCCTTTTCTTGTTCTGACGGTGCTTCTCGTCATCCCCTCCAAGACGAGTGCACATTTTGAGTGCATAGGTACTTGCTATTCTGGTCGAATGCTGCCAGATGCCAAAGACACATTCCATGGAAAACATCTCAAGGGATTCTCCTACAAGAACATTACCACTGATGATCCTAGGAAGTGCTACTCATCTTGCACCAAAGATTGTCGCTGTAAGGCGTGTCAGATGAAAGATGCAAGATGTGAGCTGCTGGAAGAGGACAAGAATTCCAAGGCGGACAATTTTACAGTTGAGCCAGGATACGTGTACTATGATCTCGTGCAGACAATGTATAAAGGGGTAAGTTTCGATTGCAAAAGTATAGATACATAAAATGCCTTTTATTAAAACCCACGGCTCAAGCCGACTATCGTACTATTTTTTCCTGGTTTTTGAACTTGAATTATCCATAGTTTTTAAACCATTGATTAAGGACGTTCCTGGGTAATGGTCGCGCGCATCGTTACTGCGCAAGATTGAGCGCGCGCGCTCATTACCGTTGATCAAATTAATGATAATTAGCGACTTTCACGTACCCATGATGCATTGCGTAAATTCAAAATGGCGGACAATTTGTGGGGAAATGTCGTTTTTACTAATTTTTTCGAGTTTTTGTTCGAATTCCCTTTGAAAATGGGATAAAATACAAAAGCACTGGAACTGCTTTGTTGCAGGATGTACAAGTAACTTTTCTTCAAAGATTTCTGACCTGAAGTACTACAGAATTCCGAAAAAATTAAGAAATTGGTACGATGCATTTTTCAAAACAGATTGTGTAAACTGGGAGAATGCTGTTATTTGCTCGCTACATTGGAGCAAACAAAGAAAGTCTCCAAAAGACTTGCCCGATATTAGACTCCCAGGACTTGAAAAGACCTCATCTGCAAAAAAACGGAAGTCACCATACGAACGGAGTGCAAAAAGGGCGTCGAAAGCCAGAAGATCTCTTGACATACAGCTTCAAGCAAAAGACAACTTAAGAGTTGCCACTGCAAAAAAACAAGAGCAAGAAAGTGAAATCCTCCTATTCAAACAATAACTTGATAATTCCATGAAAATGAATAAGCTTTTAGATGCAAAAAAGAACGAACTTCTGATGAAAAATGAGGAGTTTCAGTCAAGTTGCAGTTCTGAAAGTAGTCAATGACGAGCTAAAAGAAACACTAAAAACACTCAAACTTAGTTGAAGAAGAAATCTTTTGACTGGGCCAACATTGATAATAATAGATTTAAATACTTATGTGGGCTCGATAAGGATGTTTTCTTTACTGTTTACAATTGTTTTGAGCCATTTATTCATTTAATAATCTACGAGGGATGCAAAAACAACAAGTGTCAACGACGATCTTTGAGCAAAGACAATGAGTTATTTGCTTGTCTTGTGATATGCAGACACGCAATTCATCTTGGTATTATGAGCTGGTTCCTTAACATTTCTTAAAGCTCTATGAGTAGGATTTTTGAAGCTTGGTGACCTTTGGGCATGCCATCTTCAACAAGTTAAATCTGACCCATCCAAAGAACTTGGTGGAAAAACTGATGCCAATAGCATATAAGAATCTGGAATTCTCACATATTGTACTTGTAATTGATGCAACAGAATTCAAAATCACTGGATTTACAGACTTGCAACTTAATCAACTATTTTTCTCTGACTACATGAACTCTCATACTGTTAAAGCTCTCCCTTGTTTGACTCCCCATGGTGCAGCATGTTTGATACCTCCTCTCTATCCTGGATCGGTAACTGATACAACATTGACAGACTTGGTAGGAGCTCTACATGATATGATTTGCCATGATGGTGTACTGACAGATAAAGGCAAGTATTTTTTCTGCTTTAACAATGAATTTAATATGTTCCATATTTTTCAGTAATGACAATGTGTATAAAGTCTCTAGTCAAGTGACAAATTGACCATTAACAATTTAATGAAAGGAAAAAGCTTTATTTTTTTCTGGATAAGGACTCAAATTGTTTCTCTTTTAGGTTTTGCAATTTCTGAGTTAGCTGCAAAGAAAGGAGCTGTGCACAACAGACCACCTATGAAATCAACAGAACAATTTACTACTGGGGAATGTGATGAGAACTTTAAGATAGCTTGTTTGAGAATTGAGATGGTAAGATTACACTGTATCTTTATTTCAATGTTGCTGTAGTACATTCAGGTGGCATCTCACATTGAGAGATGGTAAGATTACACTGTATCTTTATTTCAATGTTGCTGTAGTACATTCAGGTGGCATCTCACATTGAGAGATGGTAAGATTACACTGTATCTTTATTTCAATGTTGCTGTAGTACATTCAGGTGGCATCTCACATTGAGAGATGGTAAGATTACACTGTATCTTTATTTCAATGTTGCTGTAGTACATTCAGGTGGCATCTCACATTGAGAGATGGTAAGATTACACTGTATCTTTATTTCAATGTTGCTGTAGTACATTCAGGTGGCATCTCACATTGAGAGATGGTAAGATTACACTGTATCTTTATTTCAATGTTGCTGTAGTACATTCAGGTGGCATCTCACATTGAGAGATGGTAAGATTACACTGTATCTTTATTTCAATGTTGCTGTAGTACATTCAGGTGGCATCTCACATTGAGAGATGGTAAGATTACACTGTATCTTTATTTCAATGTTGTTGTAGTACATTCAGGTGACATCTCACATTGAGAGATGGTAAGATTACACTGTATCTTTATTTCAATGTTGCTGTAGTACATTCAGGTGGCATCTCACATTGAGAGATGGTAAGATTACACTGTATCTTTATTTCAATGTTGCTGTAGTACATTCAGGTGGCATCTCACATTGAGAGATGGTAAGATTACACTGTATCTTTATTTCAATGTTGCTGTAGTACATTCAGGTGGCATCTCACATTGAGAGATGGTAAGATTACACTGTATCTTTATTTCAATGTTGTTGTAGTACATTCAGGTGACATCTCACATTGAGAGATGGTAAGATTACACTGTATCTTTATTTCAATGTTGCTGTAGTACATTCAGGTGGCATCTCACATTGAGAGATGGTAAGATTACACTGTATCTTTATTTCAATGTTGCTGTAGTACATTCAGGTGGCATCTCACATTGAGAGATGGTAAGATTACACTGTATCTTTATTTCAATGTTGCTGTAGTACATTCAGGTGGCATCTCACATTGAGAGATGGTAAGATTACACTGTATCTTTATTTCAATGTTGCTGTAGTACATTCAGGTGACATCTCACATTGAGAGATGGTAAGATTACACTGTATCTTTATTTCAATGTTGCTGTAGTACATTCAGGTGGCATCTCACATTGAGAGATGGTAAGATTACACTGTATCTTTATTTCAATGTTGCTGTAGTACATTCAGGTGACATCTCACATTGAGAGATGGTAAGATTACACTGTATCTTTATTTCAATGTTGCTGTAGTACATTCAGGTGGCATCTCACATTGAGAGATGGTAAGATTACACTGTATCTTTATTTCAATGTTGCTGTAGTACATTCAGGTGACATCTCACATTGAGAGATGGTAAGATTACACTGTATCTTTATTTCAATGTTGCTGTAGTACATTCAGGTGGCATCTCACATTGAGAGATGGTACGATTACACTGTATCTTTATTTCAATGTTGCTGTAGTACATTCAGGTGACATCTCACATTGAGAGATGGTAAGATTACACTGTATCTTTATTTCAATGTTGCTGTAGTACATTCAGGTGGCATCTCACATTGAGAGATGGTAAGATTACACTGTATCTTTATTTCAATGTTGCTGTAGTACATTCAGGTGGCTTCTCATATAATAATGAATTGTTATACAACCACAACTAAACTTATTAGCTAATAGTTCATACTTCAGACATTTTTTCTTTACTTTAAGACCAGTGATAGGTGCATAGATAATACACTTTGTTTTAGATCAATTCTCTCATTTATTTTGTTTACATGGAATTAATTCGACTAATTTTTATTTTTAGGACTGGGTGTGTTCGTGATTTTGCTATACTAAATACAGTATGGCCTAGTTCACGAATTGATCTGCTGAACAGTGTATGGATTTTTCTAGCGAATCTAGTGAATATTGTTCAAAGAGTTGGCCCAGTAAGTATGAGTGATATTTTTTGGTTCACAATATTTGTTGTTTCAGCTAGCTGGAGAACACAATCTCTGCCAAAAGTAGAAATTGATTATGAAAAGGCTGACATAATTCATGTACAAACAGTTGCTGGTTTTTTTTTTTTTTTTTTTTAGTCTTCTATACATTACACATACATGAAGGGGAAACACAATATTGTAAAACACAGGAATGCATGTTGTTTTGACTGAACCATATTTAAAATATATATATATAACTTGTATTAACACTCTATTTGTTCTTTGCTTGACAGAAGGAATAGTTTGTGTAATAGCAACACAAACTTTTACTGAGTACGACTATTGGCCTGTATTGAAATATTGTTCCCCTGTGTAACACCACAGTCTACCCGATTGTCTGAGGGAAGACCTAGAAAGTGTCCAGAAAAGAGCTTTCAACATCATTACTTGCAAAACTAATCACCAAATAATTACCAAATGTAAAACAAATCGTTTTACTAGTAATATGTGTAATTCTATCTATCTGTCTGTCTGTCTATCTGTCTGTCTGTCTGTCTGTCTGTCTATCTATCTATCTATCTATCTATATACAAGTTGTTAATGGATTATTATACAGCTGATGACTTAATTTGTTTTCTTAGAACTAAACTATGATTACAAACTATTGCATAACTGTTTCTATTCGTAGAAAATCAAATGAGATGTTACTTTAGGTTAAGTGATTTCATATTCACTGGCTTAAAACCCTTGATCAGCTCTCCAATCCAACTTCTTAATGGCTGTAAAGACTTAAAGTCAGGAATCTTACCAACATTAAGCTCCCATAGTACTCTCAGTTTTGTGCAAGAAGAATCCCAACGTTGCGAACTCTGTAAAGGGGTAGAGACCTTAATGGACTGTAAACAAATGAGTGCCACATAGATGAACTCAGAGTTCCTGTGAATACTAAAGTAATTTGCATTACCACTTTCAGGATGGTATGACATAAGAATGACCCTATCTCTTCCAGTACAGCGCATCTGTAATTGACATTGCACATATTGATACTTTTCAATGCAGTCCAAAGGGGAAGATGTATTAAAACTTCTTGTCTTTATTTCCAATATGGAATTTGTGAGACCAGCCAGCAGGCCATCTGGACTTGCACCAATTTCTCGATTGAAAAAAAATCCACATTGTAAGACATCTATGCCTGAAAAATATTCAAAAGAAGTCTGACATTAAGGGATTTTAAAATTTCCTATCCTTTGAACGCAATCAGTTAAAATGCCAATAATTACTACTAAATAAATAATTAGAGTGCACACACTAAAAGTGTGCAACATAAATAATAATAATAATAATAATAATTTATTGGCTTATAACGCGCAAATATCAATATACATTTTCATCTGCGCGGAACTAAAATCATTAAACAAAACTAATTACAAAATTAAAAATTATATAATAACATAAAAAATGGCCCTAAAATATAAATAGAAAAATAAATAAATAAATAATTGAATAAAGAATTAAAATAAAATTCAATTTATATAAAAATATGCATACGTCCTAAAAATGATTAAATTTTTGATGGAAAAGCTTCTCTAAAAAGATATGTCTTTAGTGCTTTCTTAAAGGATAATACAGAGGGTGAACTTCTAACATTATATGGTAAGTAATTCCATAGTTTTGGAGCGGCGACTTGAAATGCCCGGTCTCCAAGAGTACTATATGTTTTCACTTTTTCTGTTTGTAATAGTAAATTGTCACTGTTTGACCTGAGGTTATATTTCCCAGGTATCTTAAATTTAATTAAGTCTTTAATATAATTAGGGGCATGTCCGTGAACAGCCTTATATGTAATTAAAAGAATCTTAAATAATATACGCTCACGAATAGGCAGCCAATGAAGTTTAAACAGTAAAGGTGTGATGTGACAATATTTACCGGCATTATATACAAGCCTAGCTGCGGCATTCTGTACTCTTTGAATTTTTTGAATTTGGTAATCAGGTAAACCTAAATATAGACTATTGCAATAGTCAATTCGGCTGTAAATTAATGTATGAATAAGAGTTTGTACCGATTCTTGTGATAAATATTTCCGTATTCTACGAAGATTATACAAATGGTAAAATGCAATACTACAAGTCTTATTAATATGTGTGTTCATTGTCAAGGATGGGTCGAGCCACACCCCTAAGTTCTTAACTTCTTTGCTAGGCTTTATCAAGTCGTTACCGACACATAATGTGGACACATTTATTTTCTGAAGTTGTTGCTTCGTGCCAATGAGTAGCAGTTCAGTCTTGTCAGTGTTCAGTTGTAGTTTGACATCTTTCATCCATTTCTGTATATCTTTGATGCATCTTCCCATAGCCGCCATGGCCTCATCCTCTCCACAATTATCCTTGGGACTAAAGGAAACGTACAGTTGAGTATCATCAGCATAGCACATAACAGATGGTAGGTGGGGTTTAACAATGTTAAATAACTCTCCAGTATAGATTGTAAATAACAGAGGACCAAGACAACTCCCTTGTGCCAGGCCGAACTGTAAATCAAAAGAACGTGATTCCGCTCCGTTAACGACGACCCGTTGAGATCTATTCTGTAGGTAGGATTCAAACCATCGTAAAGGTACATTTGTGATTCCACATCTAGTTTTAAGGCAATCAATCAACATTTTATGGTCTATAGTGTCGAAAGCAGCACTCAAATCTAATAGTACTAATAGAGTCACGTGTTGTTTATTCATGTTCATGAGAAGATCGTTTTTTACTTTCAGTAGAAGAGTTTCTGTGCTGTAGTTTTTTCTATAGGCTGATTGCTGGTCTGGGTAGATGTTATGTTCAATAAGATGATTTTGTATTTGATGACAAACAGCTGTCTCGGTTAGTTTTGACAATTTTGACAGATTACTGACTGGTCTAAAGTTCTTGTGGACGTGCATATCAGCCCCGGGCTTCTTCAGTAATGGTATTATAAGTGCTTCTTTCCATACTCGAGGAAAAACTCCCGTCCTAAGGGACTTGTTGATTAGAGACGTGATGACAGGTAATAACACATCACACTGAGGGAGTAGCTTAGATGGTATTGGATCTAAGGAGCAGGATTTCAAGGATGAACGTTGTATGAGGGATTTAACATCGTCCTCTGTAAGTTCTTTGAATTCTTCCAGGATGGACTCAGGTGGAAATATAGACACTTCAGGATTAGAGCTTGAACTGACGGATGGTTCTTCAAAATCAAGTCGAGCTCGAATATCAACTATCTTTTGAACGAAGAAGGATCCTAAGTCATCAACAAAGCTTTGTGTATTAATAGATGCTGGTAGTTTATCAGATGTTGCTTTCTTCAGAAGACTACACGTAGCACGATATAGTTTACCCTGATCGTGACTGTTTTCAGCAATAAAGTCTGCATAGAAGTCTTCTCGTGCTTTATCCATTAGTGCTGTTGTTAAGTTCCTTTTCTTTTTGAAATCGGCAAAGTCTATTGCAGACTTGGTTCTTCTCCATTTTTTCTCTGCTCTTCTCCTTTCACGTTTTGAGGCTCTTATTTCTTCAGTAATCCATGGGACGCGTGGTCTGTCAACAGTTGTGCGTGTTACTAGTGGTGCATGTTCTTCGAGGATCTTTATAATGTGTTGTTGTAGCACATCGCTAGATCTTCAAGATTATCAGGTGGATCAAGGCATAAATCGGAATCAGCTATAGCTGATCGAAACGCGTTCATGTCGATGGATTTTAACTTCCTGTACGATACTGTCCTCACTGTTATTGCTGGTCTGTTAGAATTTATGGTAAAGTGAACAGCACCATGATCAGACAGAAATCGATCAGCACAAGGTGTACCGTAGATAATAGTGTCCGATTTACGAGAAATAATTAAATCTAGGGTGTGTCCGTGCGAATGTGTAGCATGCTCCACATGTTGCACAAGTCCAAAAGATTCCAGCAGATCGGAGAATTTTATTGCATCATTATCATCTGCAACGTCGACGTGGATGTTAAAATCGCCTAGTAGTAATAATTCTTCTCTACAGAGCACTTTCGTTTCAATGTAATTTGCGAATTCGTTCAGGAATGTAGCTGTTGACACTTTATGATCGTCCGAGTATGGCGGGCGGTATATTACAATAACACGGAGATTCTGTTGTTTAGATCGTACAGAATATTCCGAGAACTCAAATGAATTGAGTTCACCTCCGTCGAGCTTTTTGACCTCAAATAACTGCTCCCGGTACATAAGGGCAGTACCTCCACCCCTACGATGACCAATGCGCGGTTGATCTAAAAGTAAATAATTACTGGGGCAAACTTCATTCCTGACAGCATCATCATTTACATTGAGCCAAGTTTCGGTTATGGCGCATAAATCCAATTTGCTATCCACTATGTAGTCGTAAATATCGGATGATTTATTGCGAAGAGAGCGAGCGTTTAATAAAGAAGCAGATATTAACCGTCGATTTTGCACATTGTTATTCACAGTGTTCACTGGACCAGGATTAATCTCTATATCTCCATGTTGTAAGATTAACCTAGTTGTAGCTACGAAATTTGCATAATATTGTATGGGTCGCCTTGATCTTTTGTGCTTTAGACGTCTTTGTATAGATTCATTAACTTTCAAATTCCATGGATCCCAAGAGAGTAGAGTAGCGTGTTGTTTGAGTGAAATTACTGCAGAATCACAAAATAAAATGAAGCCATTTTGGTAGAAAAAACGGCTTGGCAAACCTCCAGAACAACCACCCAATGTTACATTTGTAGTCAACTTTCCTTGGTTGAGATTTAAATCAACACAGACGCAGCAGAAAAGTAAAAAGAAGACCAAAAGTGGAGAGCGGTATAAACCGTGGCAGCTCATTATGAATGCATTTAAGTAAAACCACTAAATAGAGCTACATTGTACTTTATGCTAATTCTATTGTTTTCTTTTGTTTAATTAGTGCTATTTACAACTAAATAGTGACAACTGTTCCACACATTTAGAGTTTCCACTCTACTAATTTATTCTAATAACTTTTAAACAATAGAATTGGCATGATGAATTGATATTTGTACAGTTACATTGATTGTACATATAAACAATGTGTTTCTTTATGATTTTTTCATCTTGTATTTTATGCATCTTTTAGTATGTGTTTTAGTACTCTAAATTGAATAAAGACCACTTTTGAAAACAACTTCAGGTCAAGGCAGAAAGAGTCAATGTTTACCTTTCGACTGTTGAAAAACCTCTCTCCTTTCTCCAACATTGATTTTCTCCCAGGTAGTTTAGGCCAAGCATATTGATAAAGTTGTTCTTTTGAAAAAGTTGGAAAAGGTCCAACCATCCAGTTTTCTTGGGAAGCGGGTATCTCATCCCAACGAAGCTCTCTATTAAAAACACGATTATCTCGTTGTTTTGACTTCAAGGTCTTCTCTAGAATGCTGGCAAGTTTGGGCTGTTTACGGAATAGTTCTGCTCGATTGTGAATCTCATCCACTGTTCCCGAAAGTTTTTGACCAATGGACGATAGGAAAACGAGATCTTTTTTTTCAATTTTTTCTCCTTTCCCCACATTTTACAATTTTCGTCCGCCATTTTGAATTTTCGCAATGCATCATGGGTACATGAAAGTCGCTGATTTTTCCTTCATTTTTTTTATCTAAGTCCCAATTGTCTTCGATTGAAAAGCAATTGAGTTCATCAGTTTCTGTAGTTTAAAGTCAATTTGCTACAAAAAGAGCAAATATTAAACGTTTTATGCGGTAAACGGTAAATTATTACAACTCAGTCTCCTCGCGGTATTCAAGATGACTAGATTTTTTTCAACTTTGCCTCGAAAACGGTGACCCCTATTTTTTTCTTTCGTGAAATCAAGACTACAACATATGTGAAACACAAAAAGCATCTTTATTTGTAAAGAAAGGCATAAACAATCCTATTAATTCTTGGAAATGGAAGACAACAGTTTACTAATTACCGTGCACAGCCGCAAGGCGGCGGCACGGTCAAGTTTTACCTTTCGGTCATATCTTTCATCACCTATTTTTTTTGCAGAGTTTTTGCTCGGAACGGGTCAAGTTTCAACACAAATAGCCGAGAGATAGCCGAGGAGACCACAGGAGGCCCAGTCATTATCTGCGCATGCACAACGTAGACAAGACGTCACATTTTTTCGAAGGCTTTGATTATATTCGAAGATATCAACAAGAATGTGGCGGTGCGATTCTGAAATTTTTCATGCTGGTTGTGATGCAATATAAATTATTAAACTTGATTGATTGAGTAATGATGATAAGACTATAAAAACAATTTGCAAAAGCATGCATGCCACGTCCACTTGACTGGAGATTATTTGTCAGTTAAGCAACATGTTTTTCGTACTTTCATTCATTTTGAAGCAATGCAGTGCAATCAAGTTGAAGTTAAAGATATATATATAACTGGTACAACTATCTGGTGTCCTCTATTTTCCACCCTCCTTACCAGGCAAGAATGAAATACGTATATAAAACAGAAACAAAATACGTCGCGTGACTTTGGCCCTTGTTTTAGCCCACTCTCTAAATATATACGTATAATATTGGTAACAAACTGTTATCAATATAGATTATATCACGAATGCACGATAAACATATGGCACTCTGTGTAAAATTTGAAAGTTGAACACAGCATACTCCAACTAGAAAGAACTGATTCTGAAAAATATGTCAACAAATTAAAACTAAATTTTAAAAATATATAGTTTGCATTTGGCATTTGGAATTTGTCAACGTAACTCGAAGATCTTTAATTAGCTTAGTTGATACTAACCTATTTTAGTTCCATCGCGTTGTGCGCCCAGCGCATAACTCGAAGACACTCAACTAGGTTAGTTGCATCGAGTTACGTTCTGGACGCGTCCTAGACAAATTTGAGCGTGGTCTAGCGCGAAACTCGAAAAGCGCGTAACTTGAACATTACCCACCCTCGTTGTAGACTAGCTAATGCTATAATTCTACAATCCTCATACCTACAACATTCTCAATTACACTGGGCACGGTAAGCTCTACGAAGTAGCTCTAGTTTTCTTTCCAAATTTTGAAGAGAGTTCTGTTTACAACATTTTTATGACTTCATTCTTTGAAAATGGAAGTGTTTAAATACGCGCGTTTTTTTCATCAAAATACCCCATTTTCTACGCCTTGTACCTCAAAAACAAACTCGGTGACCCCCGATTTTTATTGCATTTCTGAAATCCTCATATAATGAAATAGCTTTGTACAAAGTTTCATAAAAATGACATTAGAGCTTCATTTACCCAGGAACGTCCTTAATGCTGGTGCCCATTTTTGTCATTGCGCATCGATTATTGCGCATGCTGCTGACGAAGTTTGAAAAACAAACACTTTGAAAGGCTGATCGTTTTCTGTTAAAAAACGTCCAGAAACAAGCTTATTTGCCAATTAATCATCTCCCATAAACCTTTTACTAAAAGAAAAACATTCAATCTTTGCAAAACTGACCTGAAAATGCACTTTTGTTAAAAAAAACAGCTTCAAAAGGGATTGTTATGTGATCAAACTTCCGACAATCTTTTCCTGGGCGCCATCTTGAAAATCTCCCAAAATGCATTGTTAATTTTTCTATTGCATAGGGAGGGGCAGAGACTTTTGTGCAATTTTTGCAAATTTTGATAAAATTTCGATTATCTTATTAAATTGCACGGGTTCCCCTATTTTTCATTTATTTGTGTGATAAAGTGATAAAAAATCTTTCATACGGTGAGTTTAAAAAAAAATTAAAATTGAAAGATCATAGAAATATTGGTGATTTCTTTTAGGGTATGTAATTTGAAAATGTTAATATTCATGCTTTCAACTGCTCTCGAAAAATTGTTTTTTTAATTTTCTTAACTTTAAAGACATTTATCTACAAGAATATTATGTGTGTTATGGTTTAAGAGATATTTCCTTTAGAAATTAAAATTGTATAAAAATGTATGAATTTTTTCCCTTCCAGTTTCAAATTGCCTAATTTGTAATATTTGATGACGTATAACTCATTAAAATACACGGTGACCTAATTTTTTTTCTTTCAATCATAGTTAATAGAGGGGAATGGTTAGGAAGCCCAGCAAACTTCAAAGAGACAACTCTTTGTTATGATTTATGCTTGGTCACGTGGTTCTGAAGGTGCACACAATCAGCAGTCTGTCTAAAGCAACAAGGGAGTCCTATGACAACAAACTATATTCTACGTCGATTTTAATGACTTATGTTGTTTTTAGCAAAGTTTAAAGTAGTGAGATTTTTAATGAACCATGTCAGGTCGTACTTGTGTACTTCATGCTTTCAACTGCTCTCGAAAAATTGTTTTTTTAATTTTCTTAACTTTAAAGACATTTATCTACAAGAATATTATGTGTGTTATGGTTTAAGAGATATTTCCTTTAGAAATTAAAATTGTATAAAAATGTATGAATTTTTTCCCTTCCAGTTTCAAATTGCCTAATTTGTAATATTTGATGACGTATAACTCATTAAAATACACGGTGACCTAATTTTTTTTCTTTCAATCATAGTTAATAGAGGGGAATGGTTAGGAAGCCCAGCAAACTTCAAAGAGACAACTCTTTGTTATGATTTATGCTTGGTCACGTGGTTCTGAAGGTGCACACAATCAGCAGTCTGTCTAAAGCAACAAGGGAGTCCTATGACAACAAACTATATTCTACGTCGATTTTAATGACTTATGTTGTTTTTAGCAAAGTTTAAAGTAGTGAGATTTTTAATGAACCATGTCAGGTCGTACTTGTGAGGTATTTGGTTGTGGTTTCTGTTGTGGTTTATGTCAAAATCATCGCCAATCAAGGACAAATTCTCTAAACCGTCCGCCATGTTTGTTGTTATGATCGAGAGTGTGCACCCTCGTGATCACGTGACGTCCCTGTTCAACCTCAGATGAATGCCTTTTGTTTCGCCCTTTGAAGTTTGCCGGGCTTCCTAACCATTCCCCTCTACTAACTATGTTTCAATATATCAAGTGCTGAACTAGGTCTTGATTGAAAGGAATTTCGAGAAAAAAAAAAACACTTTTTGATTAGTCATCACCAACCTTAATTTGGATATTTGGACATATAAATCATGCTTTCTTTATATCTTTATCTCATGTCTGTCATTCATAGTATTCAAGACTACAATATATGGTATTGTATTATGGCACAACTCTTTTGCTCTACTAAGTTTCAAAACTGTGAAGATATTGTATTTTTTTGGACAGCCTTTCGTTGTCAACTATCGTTTTGGTCTACTACATCAGTACACTCAGCCCTTCCGACCCCTAAGAAAAAATAATAATAATAATACAACACACAAGGTTGGTTTTAAAACTTGAATGTTCCAACTAATTTTGAGTGTTGATTGAGTTAATTGATTTGTCTTTTAGAAATCTCACATGGTTCCACCAGGCGCCTGTCTAAACGGCTGCTGTCAATCTCAGCCTTGTATGAACGGTGGGACATGTATAGAGCATTGTGATAATCCAAAAAAGAAATTCTCTTGTAAATGTGTGGCTAAATTTAAAGGTAACGTCTGTGATCAGAAGACTTTTTATTCTTGCCTCGATGTTTTGAGAGCGAATAATGCTACGCCGCCAGCGAACGGTTTCTACAACATTATCCGACAAGACAATGGTCAGGAAAAGCTCTTTTACTGTGCGTTCAGCCCTAATGAAACTCGAGCCTGGACACTCATCGAAAGTCTTTCTCGATCTGACACAATTTTTAAGAAGGTAATATTTGGCCAAAGTCATAATGGTGTTTATTCAAACCCCTTAAACTGGCAGGCTTATAGGCTTAGTCATAGTGACTTGATGTACGCAAGAAGCAAAGCTACCATGTTTAGATCAACTTGTAATTTCCCACAGAGAATGACTTCCTATAGCAACCGCGACTTTTTATTTGGATACCTTCAGCAGTTTGACATCACTACTACATCCAGTCTTGGGGGAGTCTGTCCCACATTTTCAATCTTGAACATCAGGGGTGAATTTTTTTTTGATATTAGATTTCCTGTGTGGCAAAAAGCTAGCAGTTATCATCTTCACCTCGACTCTTATGAGGCAGCAAATCGTTGTGATAGAGTTAAAGTAGGCACCCCAGCCTACAGTGAAGATAATTTTGGTGCGTATGGCTATTATAATACAGCCTTTTTATGTACGTCAACTGCAGACAGCACAACAAATTGGTGGGTGGGACAACAAGCTTGAGATAAGAACACAAAAAATAAGAACTACATGTAATACGCAACGGGAAGATTCAAATCACTGCCCCCGGGGCTGTGGACCACTAGTGTGGACCTGGTCCATGGACCACCTTCTAATTCAATTTTTTTAATTTTTTACTTTATTATTTTTTTGTTGTCTTTTTTTTTTGTCTTTTTTTAGCAAAGATTTTCAATGTTAAGACTTACGAGTATGATGTGAATTGATTCACATCATACTTGTAAGTCTTAACATTCGAAATCTTTGCAAAAGAATAAAGTAAAAAATGAAATAAAATAAAAAATGAAAAAATTGGTAGTCTAAAAGGGTGTCCATGAATTAGATGGTGGTCCTGGACCAGGTCCACACTAGTGGTGCACAGCCCAGGGGGCAGTGTTTTGAACCTTCCCAATTACGCAACATCTTGCTCACAAATATGAAATAACTTATCAGATATATCAAACAATCTAGTGAAATAGTGGGTACATCCGGTAATTTTACTAAATAGCAAATATACGATCAGTTAAAAATGTTGAGTTGAAACCAGGAAACTACTATTTTTTCAGATACATAGGTAAGCCGTACACCCTTGTTGGCGAGGATTTTCACAATCACATGATCTGTAGAAATTTCAGAATAGGTCCAAACGGAAAATCATAGGAGTAATAAAACCCTTCCACCAAAAAGCACTCGTGCTTTTGCTTGGGAACTGTCTCATGCAGAAAACAAGGAGAGCTAACCAAAGAGCTAACCAAATGTATAAAATACTTTAAAAAATGGAATTGTCCCTGAGAGCTTAGTGCATTTTTTTATAGCATAGATGCTATATAACGCGTGCTCTGATTGGCTACAAATGAACTACCATGCATAACTCATGAATATGAGTGAAAACGTATTATTTTTGAGTAGAAGTAAGACTATAACCTTTGATAATTTGAAGTAGTTAGTAAAATTGCGTTTCTTTAGTAAAGAATACATGAATTACATGCACGATCATAATTTAAGAGCAGTTTCACGCATTGCAGGCTGTACTGTATACTAGAGTGACTTTCACATGAACGTCAGTGAAAGAATAGAAAAACTAATAGTTACTAGTGAACACTACAGCCGTTGTACTACAAAGTCAAGTCTGCATGGTTTCCATATAATCAAGAACGGTCGAGAACGATCGCAACATTCCGATCTTGCGATCGAAAAAAGTGTTTCATATGATCGTAGACGATCGAAATGGATCGAAACGGTTCGTAGGATCGAAACACTTTGATTACCATATAATCGATTTTTTTCTCGATTGTTTGCGACCGTTCTCGGTCGTTTTCGATTATATGGAAATCAGGCTTAAATGGTCTATTTTCTTTGACGGTCATTTGAAAATCACTCTAGTCTCATTGATTGTTTAATAGGCATGGAATGATATCATTCAGTGTATTAGTGTCTAGTTTAGTTTTATTTGCATGTTTAATTCTTTAACAAACATTATTAATCCTATATAATATATTTGCTGTTTCGAAAAACCGGCATGTGGCCGCGTAATAATAGGATAGAGTCACACGCTTGGGGACAATAAAGTAACACAACGAGAATACAAAACTAAATGAGCTCAATTATGTGCAACAATTTGTACAAAAATGTGCTGTAAACTAAAGGGTATTTTACGAGTTATGAAACCTGCTCTATTGTTTAGCTAATTCAACCATATTTTAACGCTATCCATTTTACAATGCTCATCAGCAGAGGCTCATTCTGTTTAAGTTAATAAAATATTTATTCTGCTCCATCACATGGTTCAGGTTTTCTAATGCGATTCTGCTGCACATCAGTTCATAAAGTTAGCGTAGTCACTGAAGGAATCAATGTACCTCTGTGCTATCTCATAACAAAACACGTATTGGCTCTGAAAAAAAAACCATACTGTATGTCAACAATTTAAAGTTTTGCATCTGTTCTATAGAGAAGTTTTTTTTAGTAGCTTGTTTTGTATGTTTATTTAACTGTGCGTCAGTCCGATGTGTGTCTCTCTGTATGTCTATCTATCTGTCTGTTGTCTTTCCGTCAGTCCAATGTCTGTCTCTGTATGTCTATCTATCTGTCTGTTCGTCCGTCCGTCTGTCTGTGCACTAACCAATGTTTCAACTGCTCCTGGTCTGTTTTCTCGTATTCGTTTTACTGCCTGAAATACATCGACAGTCTGTTCTTGCTTCGCACGCTCAATGATAGAATAAACTGCACACAATGTACCACTTCGTCCAATACCATCACTGCAGAGACAATGAATAAAATACATCGATTAAAACACACATTTACTTCTCTTAGTAATATTCAAAAGTGTAAGTACAGGGACAAGTCCAGAATTTATTTTTATTTATTTATTTATTTATATTTTTTTTTTGGAAAAAAGGGTAGTCCAAGAAAGAACCCGTATCAGGGCAATAATCCAATCATTGGAAGAACCCAATGTCAATCGTTTCTTTCGTAGGGAAGTTTCACCCCCACAACCCTCCCCACAGACGAAAGTTTGCAGGACTAATTGAGAGTTGTGGAAATCATTTGTCCAAGTATAAAAGAAACACTCATTCACGTTTTAGTGCACTAACCTGCATTGAACAACAATGGGCGAGTGAGTCGTTTGTCTTTGTGATAATTCTACCTCATTCAAGAGATCCAGTACAGTTAGTGGATTATCTGGACTGCATTTATCTTTCCAATTCGACATTTGTATGTGCTGAACTTGGATAGTCGTCTGCCAATAAGTACAGCAGAAACATTATGACATCCCGTAGTACTTCCGGGAGGGGGGACTGGATCGGAAAAGAGCAGTGATGCTCGACGGAATTTTTAAAAATGACCCCTAAAAGGTACCAAAGATCTATCCAAAAAGGCGTGGCAATACATAATTTTACCTTTAAGGTATTTGGAGACAGTTTCTCAAAAGGCCTACCGACCTAAGAAAACAACGGCAAAAGCCATCTTGCTTTTCCTATTTCTTAACAATATTTTTATACACAGTTGCTTAATAGTTCTGGAGGATATCTTGAGACTTTTGTGGCGATCGGTATTGATTTATGCAAATTATGAGGAAATCCTGGAAAACAGTTTTTTTAATTTATTTTCAAAAATTTGCTATAGAATCATGCCAAAATTCAGAAGCCTAATATTCAACATACTCCCTAACTGCAAAGTGATTTTAAAGAAATTTCAATTGAGAAATTTGAAGTTATGAAGCCGTTAATTTTGAACACGATTTTTGGTTATAATTAGCAATCACTTCCATGAAAATGATATTTGCCGTCACAGATTTTTTTAATAATCACCGATTTCAGGTCAGAAACTGGTTAAGATATGCTTAAGCCAGTTCTCTATACGATTTGGCAATAATCGCGTTTTTCACGAAGATAGGGACTATAGATAAGAAGTATGTTTTTACCACATAACGCGGAACAATACCCAATCCGATTCAGAGCCACTTTTCACAAAATTGACTCCAACAATTTTTCTAAAAATTTCTGTATAAAATATTGAATCCATTGCGGTGCAAATGTGCTAGTTTTTATTATTCTAGATGCTCTAGGACGCGCAAGGAAAAATTAACAAAATTGGTTAATTTCTGTTCATTTTTTCTTCATGTCACAACTGACTCGAAAAGCGTACAAATGTTTTGAATCTGTCCTATTGTAGTGTATAACAATAGTGGAATGAAAGGATTAAGTCTCCTGTGTCGCGGATTCTCGTCACGCCAATTCTTTACGAAGAAATGGTTTATATATCAATTCTTCATTTATTTATTTATTTAATATTGATTTGACATACATTTTACAAACCACTTTATTTCGGAGTAAAGTGCATTGTCCAGTTTATCGATTAGCGTGACGAGAATCCGTGACACAGGAGACTTAATCCTTTAATTCCACTATTGTTATACACTACAATAGGACAGATTCAAAACATTTGTACGCTTTTCGAGTCAGTTGTGACATGAAGAATTCAACAAAAATTAACCAATTTTGTTAATTTTTCCTTGCGCGTCCTAGAGTATCTAGAATAATAAAACCTAGCACATTTGCACCGCGATGGATTCAATATTTTATACAGAAATTTTTAGAAAAATTGTTGGAGTCAATTTTGTGAAAAGTGGCTCTTAATCGGATTGGGTATTGTTCCGCGTTATGTGGTAAAAACATACTTCTTATCTATAGTCCCTATCTTCGTGAAAAACGCGATTATTGCCAAATCGTATAGAGAACTGGCTTAAGCATATCTTAAACAGTTTCTGACCTGAAATCGGTGATCATTAAAAAAATCTGTGACGGCAAATATCATTTTCATGGAAGTGATTGCTAATTATAACCAAAAATCGTGTTCAAAGTTAACGGCTTCATAACTTCAAATTTCTCAATTGAAATTTCTTTAAAATCACTTTGCAGTTAGGGAGTATGTTGAATATTACGCTTCTGAATTTTGGCATGATTCTATAGCAAATTTTTGAAAATAAATTAAAAAAACTGTTTTCCAGGATTTCCTCATAATTTGCATAAATCAATACCGATCGCCACAAAAGTCTCAAGATATCCTCCAGAACTATTAAGCAACTGTGTATCAAAATATTGTTAAGAAATAAGAAAAGCAAGATGGCTTTTGCCGTTGTTTTCTTAGGTCGGTAGGCCTTTTGAGAAACTGTCTCCAAATACCTTAAAAGGTACCATCTCAAATACCAATAATGGACATACAATGGTTGTAAAATCGAGATCTTCATTTTGAACATCCGTGAACACCCTAAAAGGTATCAACTTTAATTCTGAGAATCTGACAACCTCTGAGAGACCCTAAAAAGGACCAGATCTACGATTTTGACCCCTAAAAGGTACGACGAGCATCTCCGCCCTCCGATATATGGAAGGGGACCGGATATTGGACTCCGGGAATAAACGATTGGGGATGCTCGTTGGAATTTTTTTCAAAAATATCCCTAAAAGATACTGGATGTTTTTTCAAAAGGGCGTGGCTTCACAAATTTTTCATCTCTAAAAATATCAAAATCACGAGTTTCAGTGCTATGAATAGATGGGTTCAACCCCGAAAAGCTGATACCAGTAAGGAATTGGCAAATATTCTATTCTAAACCCTAAAAGAGACTAAATCGCTGATTTTTACCCCTAAAAGATACGACGACCATCCCCGATCGTTTACTTCAATCGTGTCTCCCCCCTCCCCCCTGTTAGCTTTCTCTCTTTTTATAATTTGAAAGCGCACAGGAGAGAGACTGAGGGAAGGTATATCATTGATATCGATGACTCCTTACCGTATCATATGTGACTTGAAACCGTCTGGTTGTTAGTAAATCAAGTGATTTGATATCTTTTGCTTCGACTGTTACGCGACCATACGATGCAGTACCACTGTCGGGCCAATACTGGACGAATTGCTGCCAATCATCACTCAGATTCATTTATTCGTTCATTGAATAGCCTGTGTAGCGTGGGGGAGGAGGTGGGGCAGAGATATTGGGGCGAGGAGGGGGATTGGGGACGAGGAGAGGAAATTGCACTACTCAGCTTATTCGGTCATAAGCAAGTGAATGAATTGTTCAATGAATAATCCTGAAGCGTGATGACGTTTTACCCCCGTGTCTAGACCAGAATCTTTTTCACATCGCTTTTGTTCGCTAATTATCACTGTTGTTTCTGTATTCTTGAGGGATTATAAAAATTTGAAAATAAGAATGGATTTTAAAAACTATTATGGTATAGAGAACAGAGTAAAACGTCATCTCGTTTCAGGGCTATTGATTTATCTATATTTCTGAGTATCAACCATTCAATCAACCAATGGATCAACCAATTAATCAATCAACCAATGAATCAACCAATGAATCAACCAATCAACAAATGGATCAACCAATCAATCAACCAGTAAATCAATCAATCAACCAATCAATCAATGGATCAACCAATGGATCAACCAATCAATCAATCAATCAATCAAACGACGTATCTATCAATCAATCAATCAATCAATCAATCAATTAATTAATCAATCAACCCTTAAAGCAAGCAACAAAACAAGCAAGGAACAATGTAGCAAGCAAAGAGTCCGTCAGTCGGTCAGTCGATTTGTCAAACAGTATACGAAATAAGAACCGACTAGCCCACAGACAATCTTGTAAATCACCCTACACAACCAACCATGTGGCCACCTAGCAAAATAGAAGAAAATCAACACATTACAAAAGACTTTTATATACTACCTCTGTTTCGTCTTGTAAATCATTGAGCATGACGATCGTATGAACTTCATAGTTTACAACCATAATCCAGAAATCTTCTATCGTACTTCCTAATGGAGATTGCGTGACAAGGAATGCGTTACGTTGTTTATACGCCTGAAAAAAAAAATTCCAACGATTTACAAAGAGACTTTACATCCCATTCAAATGATCTTCAGCAGGAATAAAACGAAAAATACAAAACCTGTATTTTCTTCAAAGTACGTACGGACTATGACTGGCTTTGTTAAAACAGTAACAGTATAATTAGAGGTGATCGAATGTTCGCTTAGACTCCCTCACATCCGTTACAGACCGGAAACGGATGCGAGAGAGACTAAACGTCACTGAGT
>OU974071.1:6081740-6211232 GCA_918843875.1 Diadumene lineata
GGCAATGGTGATGGTGGTGGTAGTGGAAGTGATGATGATGGCAATGATGGTGGTGATGGTGGAAGTGATAGTGATGACAATGGTGTTGGTGGTGGTGATGATGATGGTTGTACTGATGGCGATAGTGATGGCTATGGCGATGTAGCAGTAGATATAAAGATCAAGTTGGTGATATCAACTGTTTTCATGCATACTCAATAATCCAAGAACATGATTTCTTTGTAGTCAATATTTGTCCATGCACTTGGTCAAGTGAAAGCAGGAGAAGAACTTGTCATTCCTAAACTACACCAGGCTGAGGACAGTGACAAAGAGACAACAGATAGAGAAGAGGTGATAATGATATAGAGTAGTAGACCAGTGATAGCATGGCTTTTGTTTGCTGGCACTGGTCACAAGACAGTGGTGGATCTAGGGGAGGGGTGCAGGGGGTGCGCACCCCTCCTGAAATGACTTCAAGTCTTTATTTTCTAAAGTATTTTCCCAAAATATCCTCAGTATTTCATGTTCCCTGGGTAGTGCACCCCCTCCTGAAAATGTTGCACCCCCTTCTAAAAACCATCCTGGACCCACCCCTGTGATATCTCATACAGCTGAGGCTTTATTTTGTCAAGTTTTCTCAACTACTCAAGTCGATGTCAGCTGATGTTTCAACAAGAAAGCAATGTTCCCCTACGAGGCTAGTACACCATGGACAGGATCTTAATTTGTACAAACTCGCAATCACTTTTGACTTCTTCACTATTCAAAAGCAATAATAGTGTTATGTTTATTGAAGTTTCTTGTGAAACAAAAACGTCAATTATTGACACATGCTATACCTCATGTTAGCTTGCTATCGCTGGGACGAGACCTATATAACAAAAGCTGTTTTCTTCCATAGGGTGATAATGACGACAGAGATTCTGTAACATCTGATATTGAAGGTAATCTGAAAGGGGTTTGCTGTGCCCTAAAATTTTGGTGGTGATGATGTAATCATTTGTGGTTGTTAGCATGATGTTGCAGATTTATGATGGTGAATGATAATACTCAACTAGTTCTACCCAAGAGTCTAATGTGTTTCTTTGTAGGAGGCAGTGTGTCGTCCCTCAAGATGCGCATCAAACTCGGCAAGCAATCGGTTGAGAAAGCAAGAGCTGAAATGGGCGGAGTGAGTAAAATACTACAACGTTTGTTGATGTCTTGGCATTCATTCATTCTTTTGATTTTAATCCTTCATTCGTTCATTCATCCATCTATCTACCCATCCATCTATTCATTCATTCACTCACTCATTAATTCATTCATTCATTCATTCATCCATTCATCTATTTATTCCTTTATTTTTTCATTTGTAAGTCCAATCAATTATTCATTCGTTTGTCTGTTGCCTCGTTTGTTTTGGTGTGGCACTTTGTTTGTTTGTTTTTCTTGAATGCTTCACATTTCTCACACGTAAGTGCTCATTGATTTCTCCATCTATTATCCATTGATGGTTAGATTTTTTTACCTATTCATTTATTTGTGTACAGAAGAAACGCCGTGGTAGACCTCCACGTTCCTGGACAGGCGGTGATTTCGATGACAAAGACACCGATTCTTACCCACCGTCAGAGAAAGCTGACAGTAGTGACGTAAGTGTCTCGGGTAATATTAATGATTGTTAATAACATTTAGCTATGATAATGCTGGTTATTGGTGGAGTCGTATCTGAGTTTTTGGAGGAAAGTTTGGGAAAGGTCCAGGCGCGCGCTTTGTGTGAGTGCGCACACAATGTGTACAATTTGAACGCACTATTGTTATCGATGCACACAGCTACAGTGATCATAGTTCCTCGATTAGCTATGGTGAACCCCTCAAAAAGCAATAGTTCACCGTACTATGTCATCGTCCACATCCTCCTTAGCATGTTTTTGATAACAATAATCATCATCGTCATCATCAGAATCATTGTCATCATAATCATCGTTCACAACTTTGTCATTAGCTTCATAATGATTTTTCATCGAATTATACATCGGAATAATTATCAAGCATAATTTTTAGTCTTAAAACTCTTTATAGCGCTGTTCTTCGTTCAAACGTATTTCGTGTCAACTGTAGTTTACGTGCAGAGTTGGGTGTCATCAATATTCAGTCTAACAGTCGTTGTGAATGTGTTCTACCTCCTGCGGGGGATTTGATATACATTATATACCTAACGGGGTGTAAATAATCTAGGGATACAATCTCTCTTTTCTATTTTCTTGACTTGTCTCTTCTTTTCTATTTTCTTGTCATGTCTCTTCTTTTCTATTCTCTTGTCATGTCTCTTCTTTTCTGTTTTCTCTTCGGAACTGTTCTCTTCCAGTCAGTGACTTTTTGGCATGTATTCTATTTTTCTCTCCTCGCCTCTATTCTCGCCTTTCCCTATCCTCTCTTCGCTGTCCTTTCGCGTCTCTTCTCTCTATACTCATCTATATGGTCAACTGTTTTGCGTGATTTTCGGCGTGCGCCTCTCTTGATGTCTCTCATGTCGTGATTACGTTGTGTTGTATCGAACACATCCCCAGTAGGTCTTACTATGAATTTTGATTGCATTGATAGCTTCAAGAAACGTTACTATAACAAATTCTTTATGCATCCCTGGGGAACCAGCCCTCCTAGGTTTCATGGGCACAAAACGCTGGCGATTACTTTGTTTTGCCTTTGAACCTCCTACTACAACTCTTTCTTTAAGGTTGCGTGCTTCAGACCTGCTCTCAAACATACTATGTTATACACTCGTAATATGTAGGCTCTACCTTGGTGTGAAAAGTCTCGAAATAATTTGCGAGAAAAGCGCCACGATTCCCAAAAGATACAACATCCAATGAGTTATCCTCCAGGTTAATTGCAATGACGCTATATAAATTTGTGTATTTGTGCTCTGATTGGTCTAATTCTATTGTGGTCGACTTACTGCCAGACTAACTTTAGTTTTATATTTATAGATTTATATCTATTAAGTTGGCGTGCTTGACAACCTAGAATTGTTAGTTCTTCGCCGCAGATGCTATTCTGTTTTGTTCATTTGCGTGAGTCATGTTTAGCTATTCTAGTAGCGTGAAAAGTTTTGCAGTAGTGACTTGCTGAGAGCCTATAGCAACTGTATGTTCAAAGGAGCCGGTTTCAATTCGAGCAAGCTTTGCACGCGATTTGTTTTTAACGCAGGTTCTGCTTACATAATAGATGACTCAGACAAACTTTGAAAATCTTTATGAATTGTAGCCTGGTGGGTATAGAGCACATCTGATGTAACAGTGTGCTCTGAAATTGTGTGGAAAACTATTACGCAGGCGTTCCCGTGGAGATTTCAACTGCCGAGGTCTCAATTTCGCTACTATAGTTTACATTTTCAACGGACAACCGATTTTACATTTGTTATTGGCTAGCAAAGTTTTGATTTCTGTTTGGCCACCTGACTTTACTTGGCTACTAGCGTATAGAAAACTAAAATGCATGTATAATGTATTTAAGAAAGTAATGAAATAATGAGGAAAAATGGAAAAAGAACTAAAAATCAAGCACATGAACAGCGTTGTGTGATGTATAAATGGAAAATATGCAGCGTGCAGGTTGCCTATAAATTATAAAAGTTGACAGAGAGATTTTTAAATTTGTATAATAGTATGAACTCTCTTTGTTGTGTATTGTTTTTTTTTTTTTTTTTTTTTTTTTTTTTTTTTTTTTTTTTTTTCTAGATTACAAATTAGTACCCTGTTTTGAAAAGGAAATATTCGGAGACAGATTTCACTCTTCGTTGCTCGAACTTTCTATATGGGAAATGTATAAAAACAAATGCTTTCACTTACAGAATCCTTTGTTGTTGCCATAGCTCTTTATAAGATAGAGTTATACCTAAATGTGTTATTCTTTGCCATAACATATAAACATCGTTATGTCAAGTGTCTAACGGAGTGACGCGTGTCGGTGAACAATGAACCGCTAATATTGTACTCAATGCCTTTGTTCTTGTTTACAACAAAACGCGTGCCGATTAACAACAAAATGTATTATCGTAAATGGCTAGGAACGTGATTTGTAGAAACAGTTTGTACAGATGGTTAGTGCCAAGGTTTATCATAGCTACAGGCAATTAAATGCTAGAAGTTAAGGTGCGAGGCTTTCGATACGAGATGCCCTATTGCGATTGTCTCTAACTACATCTCTTTGTTTTCTTCGGCGTATATAAACGTATAGTAGTTTGTGGGATTTGTGATGGAAAGGTCAATGACAGAGAGATACATAATGCGACTTTCTCACATTTTGTCACAGTAAAACCGACGGTGAATACGTTTTCTTTCTTTTTCTTAATGGTCGTTCATTGGTTTTTTAGCTGCGAAAAGCTTTTCATGGGACTGTTTAATACTATTGTTTTCTTGTTCTTCTTTTTTCGAGGACGTCTTTACAGATTAAGGCTATCTTCATCACGTCTGACAATAGACAAAGATTGTTTCGAATTTTATACTGAAAGTCTCACTTTTTACTTTTATTGCTTCATAAGAAGTACGAGTCAATTAGTTTAAATGACACATGGTTTTGATCAAAGAAAGCCCAATTAGCGAGTATATATGAGTAATTGCCCACATGATGTTCTTAGTGTAATATCGTTAAGTAATTTCAAAGGGACAAAAGGATTAATAGTTAGGGGACAAAGGTATTTTGTTGAATGGCACGCGCGCTTTTCTTTCTAAAAATTCGTTGTTTGGAATCAACAAGAACTGTGCCAAGGTTAATGAAAATAGGGAAATCGTGAACTTCTGACAAGAACGCCACGGGGCAAACTTTGTCGGCTTTCTTCTTTCTCTTCAATTTTTCCCTCTAGTTGTTAGTGTACTTCTTTGTTGTCAACATGGTGTTGGCTCTTATTGTACCTATTTGTTGCTGTTGTCCTACCATCAAAATGTTTATGGCTAAAGTGCGTCGATCTTATCTTTCTGAGTAATTCTATAATAAAGCTTCTTTTTTACGTTTTTTTTCCCCTAAAAACAACACATTCTGTAAGGTTATACATGCACCCAAGTTTTATACTTGTTTGATTGACTGTAAGTACTCCAGTCAGCATCCCACTGTCGTAGAACAATCGATCCGTTGTCCAAGAACACTCGATCTATTGTTTCGAAAAGTCGATCTATTGTTCTAGAACACTTTATCTATTGTTTTAATTTATCTTTGTTATGGTCGACACGTGTAAGTACATGTTATGTCTCGTAATGTACTAGTTATCTCAGGTCAAGTGTGTAGATTTATCACGTTTTTGACTGGCCAAATTCCAGACAAATGATCTATGGGAATTTACTTAAGGGGTCTGTTTTCATAAATGACAGAGACGAGTGTTTCAAATAAACACCTGATTAGGCTAGAGTATTTCCCGTTAAATCGTATCCCACTAGTTAAAAAAGACAGGACATGTTTTTGAACTGTCAAAACGTCTTGTATGCCAGTCCTCACATGTCAAATATTTGCAACAAGTGATGAAATATACACAATAGATCCAGGGGGGCAGGCGGCCGGTACCCCCCTGCTCCCTTTTGGGAAGACCTGGTTCATTTTTATCGAAATTGCTTTTAATTTTTGATTGATAATCAGTAATGTTTGTATTAATGCACCCCCTTTCAAAATTTCAGGATCATGTTTTGATTGGTTCGCCCCCGTTTCTAAATTTAAGGATCATTTTTTGATTGGTTCACCCCCGATTCAAAATTTCAAATCATTTTTTGATTGGTTCACCCCCGATTCAAAATTTCAAATCATTTTTTGATTGGTTCACCCCCGTTTCTAAATTTCTTGATCCGCCACTACTTATTTCCTCTTCTGTTTTTACCTGTGAAAAAAACACGAGCGCAAACATATTAGAATCAAGAATTTTCGTTCTCGCAAGTGATGACCAGACTTTCAAATATGGTCAAATTTCCTTTCAGACCGCATTGATTGTACATGGATCGGTTACCCTAGTGATCAGCTAAAAATAAAACACAGAGGCACGTAGCCAGCTAGTTATAGAAGGTTGTTTGTAGAACGTGTTCCTTTTCTGACGTCCTAACGTAGTTGACTTGACCTCGAAACGTCTCGTAAAAATCCAGATATGTTATCATATATTTTAATATTGCAGATGTCATGTTGTCGTGGACCTTGTTATCAATTCATGTCATCGTGGTTTTCGACGCCATTTGAATTAATTAACGCAATTTTCATTGCAGTCGTTATCATTACATAAATTTCAAATTATAACAGTTTTGTCGTACAAATATCATCATCATCATCACCATAGATCATAATAAATGTCTAATAATGGCGTCGCCGTTATCGCTATACTCCACATTATCATCAATATCTTCACAACCAAATATTATGAAAAACATTAACATCTGCCACATTTCCATTGCCAAGATTTTTGGAAGATTTCATTCACGTCACCGCCCTGTCGTGACACTATCCTCCAGCCACTTCAGCGTTACACTGATATCCTGTCACGGGCATGACGTGACTCTTTTGTTGTGTTACTATGTTGATATCACTGTTTTGTTTTGTCCAGCTGGTCACCAGCGTCTATACAGCTGTGTTAGGCAGGTGAATTAACACGTGACTGGAGTCGAGCCAACTCTTCTAGAAACGAACTCAACTAGCAAACTTTATTTAAAAAAGTTGTATTGTTGATAGCGTGCGAAACTGATTGGTTGTATACGTATTGTACTTTTTCTGATCATTTCTCTGTTATTACAGTGTAGTGGATGTTGGTGTTGATGACATGGTTATATGTATCATGACCAGATCAATGTTATAATGTGTATAAACTAACTTGGCATCACCTCAACTATCATACAAACAGAGTAGATAAAGCATTGTGCTACTTTACAGCAGTACTGACAATTGTTCTTATGGTGATTTTGAATGCCCGACATCAAATGAAATACGCAGTAACATTCACTCCCCATAAGTCAGATCGACAGCCATGCCAAGCTACTGCAAACTTGTGGACACACATATGACGTCACAAATTATGTCATCAACTCACCTGCTATATGACGTCAATGCGTAGTAACCTGTGACGCAATAACCTACTCTATAACATTGAGAAAGCTATGTTTATGTGCGTTATATATACCTTTGTAACTATATGTGTTTGATATTTCAGGAGGGCTCTGACATGGAGACAGACTCTGTCGCTACGTCGATTGACACAGGTGTTCCATCTCCTTCACAGAGGAAGAAATAACACAAAAAACATGTCTTACAACATTTCGAATAGCAAGATCTTGATTACAGAGTGAGGGAACGTCAAATGAGACTAGAAAACACTAATAAAGGAGGGGTGGGAGAGTCGATTTAGAATAGCAAACTCTTACTAACGGGTAGTTAACTACGAGTCAAATAGAGTGGTCTTCAAAAACCCATGAAACAAAGTGTATGATAGCTAAAGTTTGATAACGTGTTCTAAAGTGAAACGCAACGGAAACACAAAAGAAAATCACAATAAATTTTCGAGAGTGAACACCGTAATACAGTGTTGTACGCTAAAGTGTATTTCACAGGTTTTAGAGACCACTCTACCAAATGATCTTTTTTGTGCTTTCCCGAGTTAGACAAATCGCTGTCTCACCAAAGCCATTCACTGACGAACAGTTTGACGCGCCGAATCGTTGCCACCAAAAGGATATTTTTACTGAATAGCCAATAGGATAGCGAGGATTTGCCTTGAGAGAACTGCCATTTCATTAAACCGAGCATTTGACTTTCCTCTTATTATTTATTTTGTTTGAATGAGTTGTCAACGCGATAAACTAGGTGTAATAAAACAAGTATTTCATGTAAGCAGGATTCGGCACATCGCACTCGGTAAAGTACATGGCACTTGCTTTATAAATAGATTATTTTGCAGATGTACAGCTATTCTTGAAAAGGTTGTCCAGTTGAAATACTGGTTTAGCAAATAACGATGTCATATGCATGCATCAAGTTTGCAGTTTTCTTGTTTTAAATACAAAGCTCCACATTATATATAGCTGCATAGTTTGTTACAATGTTGTGAGAAAGTTATTTTGTACATTCATCATAAATAGAAATCATGAGATATGCAAATGACTTTGTTATTCGCTAAATCAGTATTTCAACTAGACAACCATTTCAAGAAAAGCTGTATGCAGGCACTTGTTTTATTGAGAGTAGCAGTTTAAACAAGCTTGTATAAAGTATTCACTAACTTAAATTAGCCGATAAATAGATGACAATATTCTAAGTAGCTTTTATTGATATATGTGTGTGTATTTGAGTAGTTTTAATTTAACTAAGTAAAAAGTGTGCGAATCAGCTATTTCGTGATGCAATCAAATGGTATGTTATAATAGACATAATAGTCCCACACCGGGAAACAGAGGGCGTTTGAGTGAGCAAAGCCAAAATGCAACAATGTGTTGGTTAGACAGGAAAAAATAATTGAAAACCAGGCATGGTGTCAGTTGTTCTTAAGCTGTTCTTAAGTGGATTTCAAAGTAAAACCAAACATGGATAAATTGTATTATATCCACACATGTGTTATATATAAAAATCAACTAAAGTCCTGTCTGGTTTTCAATGATTTATTCCTGTGTTACGAAAGGCAGTCTTGTGTGTGACTCTTATAGCTTGATTTGAACACTCGAAACAATAGATGTACGCTGTAATCAGAATTTATGTGTATAGAGTGGTTTTCTAAATCCCGTAAAACAAGCTGTCACTTCACACACTTATTTCCTTCGCGGCTACAGGTGCATAAAGCACGATTTACACGGTGCGATTTCTCGCATGTGATTTGTAGTATACGACGAAACGTAACTTCTAAAACTTGTTGCTCGCGCTGTAAAACGTGTTTAAGAATGTCCTACGACTAGTTTTAGAAGGTTTTGAACCTCACGACTAGTCGTATACTACAAATCGCATACGACAAATCGTACAGTGTAAATCAGCCTTAAGGGCAAGCTGTACCAGCTAAAAAAAAAAACACGAAAACACTAAAGAAAATGTGCACAATAAAGGGGCGGATCAAGCAAAGGGGGAACACTAATCAAAAAAGGGGAGAAGTGCCCCCTTGGATCCGCCTCTGCAGTAAGTGTAATGAGCACGATGAAAGTGTGTGCTTAACCTGCAATTCACGTAATATTTGAAAACCACTTTATACTTGGTGTAAAATCGAGAGTTGATGTCAATTTGTTTTTTCATTTTCATTTTGATCCTAGTAAATCTTACTACATTTTACAGTGAGCTTCGTGTTTTTCTTCTTCTAGAGTTGAGTGTCTGTTGTGTTTTTCCCCTTTTTTCTACATACATTTTTCGGTATTATTCTTAACTCAATCATTACTGCCATCACTTACTTTTTTTCTGAAGTTTTCGTTCCTCATAAAAATCAACATGCAAAAATGTGCCTGTAAAATAGTTCATGTAGGGGTAGTGAGTGTGAGCGTCCATCTCAAGAATAACCACTATGTGGATGAGATGTGTAAAATATTTGTTTATGATTATTTAATTATTTGCCTAAATGAATACCTTTTGATTGGGCGTAGTATCGTGATTGGACGCGTTCTGCTATTTTCTCACAGGCCCGAGTTTCCAAACTATTCTCCGGAACATTCAAATTGATCAGCATATTTTGATACCATGCATATTTGGTAACCGAAGATCCATTCAAAATGGCTGCTGGTGATACAAGTGAAGAATTTCGTTATTGTTTCGAAACTTGGTTACTAATGTTGTTTTCTTTTCTTTTCTTTTCTTTTCTTTTCTCTTCTTTTCTTTTCTTTTCTTTTCTTTTCTTTTCTTTTCTTTTCTTTTCTTTTCTTTTCTTTTCTTTTTTTTCTTTTCTTTTCTTTTCTTTTCTTTTCTTTTTTCTTTTCTTTTCTTTTCTTTTCTTTTCTTTTTTTTTTTTGTTGTTGTTGTTTTTTTTTTTGCTGATTGCATATGTGTAATTTTTGCCTTCAACTAAGTTGGCTAAGTTATAAATATTTATTTAACTTGACAAAAAGCTTTTCATCAATGAAATCGCATCCGGAGCATGGAACCAAACACAACCAAAGTGCGGTCGGCGGCATTTAAATTCTCTTGGAGTTTCTGATCCAATAACAACATCAGAAACAGCTCTTCCTTTTTAAGCAAGTAAAGCTAAAGTATTTCTTCCTGGAAATTCTCCAATATTAATGGCGCGTGCACATTTATTACACGTGCTCTGTCCTGTGTATAAATGTACGGTAGCTCTTTTCTAGACAACAAATTAATGTGTAGTCACACTGGACACCGGCTCAGTACCCAGTCTCTAGACACGACTAACAGTATACTTTAGATTGATCAGAATTATAAAGTGTGTAAGAAGTAATCCCGGGGGGATGGGGGTACTCCATTACACTGTACGGGGATGTATGTTTTTTCGCATTGACGTATTCAATAGGGTGTAGAATTTACCTTACGTTGTCTTGAATAGGGGTGTACTTTCCCTTGTCTTAAACAGGGTGTTAGTATTTAATCAAATAGAACATAAAGTCAAGATGAATAATATTGGCATATTGACATCTCTACGGCATGGATAGGGAATACATTTTACCAATTTTCCCGCTGAATAGGGTATGGATTTTCGAGAAATTCAATAGGGTCAGGGTTTTGAGGAAGTAATAGAAGATGATCTTTTGTTATATTTTTCTGTCGTGTTTGAATTCGCTGAAAACTATCAGTGCCTGACAAGTTTCAGGTATACAAGTTTTAACAAAATGAGGATAATAACTGTAACACTGCGATCATCACGTTCTGACAGGACAGGGGTGGATCTAGGGATTTTCTAGGGGTTTTCAAATTCTACCTTGATATGCACCTTACAGCTAGCATTGACATATAGCATGAGCTCATAATCTGGACAATATATCATAGAAACCTTAACTATCTGATCATTTCGACAGATTCTCTGCTCCATATACAGTTGTAAACGTAAATTTTCCATTCATACCTTATGATGTTCTAAATTTTCGCATTTTTGTGTACACTATTATCTATATTTTGGATAAGATGCAATTTAATACATGGATAATCATCGCTTCCTCCTTTATATGTTGATCCGGTTTCTCGACGATATTTTCAACATTTTAAAACTGATGACTTCAAATCTCCATTTTCTTAATTTGCATTATCTCAACCGAAGATAATATTTTTAGAAGGTAAAAACAAAACAGAGTGGCTATAAAAAAAAGAAAAAAACAAAGTGCTGAGCCAGAGACTGGAACCCTTCTACTGCAGTAACGACCGTCAACTCAACAAAAAAAAAAAAAAAGAAAAAATAGAGTCTAGTCAGTTTACGTTATTATCTCATTTCCACTTACCTTCTTACCTTATCTTACCTTGTACGCCCGGTCGATAGTAGTGTTGCCAAGCATCCAACTCGCTCTAATCAAAAGATCAGTGAGTGAGGACGAGAACCGGCCACTAGACCATCGTGGTTAACACCTTGAGCTAATCGGACGCTTGACAATTTCTATAATCGAAAAACTTCTAGTCTTTCGTCCGCAGTTCATTGTTATGCTAATCACGTGGGTACCAATTCTCAAGGGGAGGGATAGCCAATCAAAACCAATCTCATAGTCAAATCAATGGGCGCTGGTTGTCTTTGTGTCATGTTAACTAGACCGTCCAATTGCATTCTCATGGAACTGAGACTGCTTTTGTTTGTCTTTCCAAGTTAGTATATTGTCACTACAGAATCACTCTCATTCAAAAGCTGAAATCGAGCAATGATTCTGAATATAATCAGATTGAAATATCCTCCAAGAGTCAATTAACAGTAGAAATTAATTAATTTCTGCAGAAATCGGCGTTCGTCTAATACAAGAGAAGAAGTTAATCCGAAGGTTTTAGAGACAGTAGCAGACATTACGTACTACTACAAAAGACACGATAAAAGTGATTTCCTTTTTAGGGGTTTAAAATATGAGATTTACCAAATCCTCACTTTTTGGTATCTTTAAGGGTTTGAACCCATCTATTCATAGCACTGGAACTCATGATATGATTTTGGTATCTTCTGAAAAATTTGTGAATCCACGCCCTTTTGAAAAAAAGTCCGGTATCTTTTAGAGATCCATGCAGCTGTTGGGAGTTCGTGCGCCGGCGATTCTACCCCCCCCCCCCCCCTCCCTCTACCCCCTTGACTCAAGCTTGCATTTTGCACGCGCCAAGACAACAACAATACAAAAATGTGGACGTATTTTCAATGGATCAAAGAAAATGGCATGTAGAACACATGCAATTAAATCGCGAAACAAAATCAAAGTAAGTGCTAATAAATAGTGACAATTTTGTGACTATTTTTTACTAGCTATCAACCAGAACACAATTAGAAAAAAGAAATAGTAATGTTTTGGTTGAGTGGCAGTGACAGATAGTTACTAAATAGCTACTATTTGTTAAATCTTACTTTGATTTTGTTTCACGGTTTAATTGCATGCGACTCAGTCTAACTCAAAATATAAGCCTCAGGTTTTCTTTGAGCTGAATTTCAACTCTACTGCATTGATTAACATTTTATTATTTTAGTGAGATAATAAATCCTGTATGTAAAAATGGTTATTGAGAATAAATTGAATTAAATTGGATAGAATGTAATGGAATGGAATTGACAGTGGGTCAGCTGGAGCCTATCCCCAATCTTCTTTCTCCCATTGCTCTATCTCTTCCTCTTATAAGACTTTTAAGGGCCAGCTAAGCATGCTGCAGTACCAGACGATCACAAACATCTTTGTCGTCACTGTTACCATGGTGAAATTAAGAGGTCAATTGTTTAATCTAAGGAAGGATATGTGGTTATTGATGACGTCATTATCTGAAGTGTTCTCAATTTGGTTATCTGAGTTTTAACAGTGTTTCTAGTATTCGGGATTGATAAAGAGGATTGTTTTGAATATTTTTGAAATACAATGCCAGATAATGACACAGATTTGCTCGCAGATAACACAATTTAGAATTTTTCAATAACAGTTTTCTCGTGATCAATCCGTCCCATCTGCCTGGCAATAATCAATAATTATAAAAACATACTAGATGTCCCTGCTTGCCTTTCTACGTTGATATGACTTTTGAACAATGATAACTGAGAGAGCACATTATTTTTCAGACTCCTTTCTCAAGAGCAGACGGCACAAATTGCTTCTCTAAGGACTTCACAGTCTTTTTATAGGCGCATTGACTGAACATAATATATGTGTGCTATATAAATAAACTTTCAGTATTATTTTATCATTTATATTTAAAGGCTACACAGTGTCAGTCTTTCTAAAGACCATTACATGCACTCTTTCGCGCGAGACAATTAGCCCGGGGAGGGGGGGCTCCGGAAAAAACGATCGGGGACGCTCGTCGGAATTTTTCAAAAATACCCCTAAAACATACTGGACGTATTTCAAAAGGGCGTAAATTCAAAACTTTTTCGTCTTTAAAAGATACCAAAATCATAAGTTTCAGTTCTATTCAACCCTTAAAAGATACAAAAATGTGCAGATTTGCCAAATCTCATACCTTGAACCCTAAAAGAGATCAATGGCTGATTTTTACTCCCGTGGCACTTATTTCCACTGATTATCAGTGACAGAAAATACCTATATGTTTACTACCTTTTGTATATGTTAAGGATTTTTGATATCCCCGCGATAGCACTTTGCATTCGTTGCTAGCTGTGGTTAAGATTTTGATTCTCTGTGGTTTGTGCGGTGCTTTGGGCTGTCTTGGTTTGTATTCCGCCCTCACTATTTAGACACGGTGAATTTTTTATTTTTCGCTAGACGTCCCCCACGTACATTGTTCAGTTCTAGTATTACCATTCTGATCTATCCACGTGGCAACAGAACGTTTGATCAACGAGGAAAGTTAACATATTTAATGTTTGAATACAGCTTGAAATAATGATCGAAAGCGTCGAAGAAGAAGAAAAAACTACACTAAGAAAAACGAGAACAAGAACCTGAAAAATAGTGAAATGAAAAAAGTAGAACAACAACGACAAGAACAAAAATTGGAAGAAATATGATATTAATGATATTGATAAAACTTATCACACGTGTCCAACAGCAGTTTTAAAATTCGGCACACAATCAACATATATTTTAAAGATATTAAAAATGATCAGTCATCAATGTACCGAAACGTAAAATGAAATATCGTAAACGGAAGATCAAGGAAAAATAACAAAGAAAAGGTCACTGTTACAATAGAAGAAGAAGAAAACTGAGAAAAAGAGCAAACAAGCGACAGTCTAAGTAAGAGGAAAACTGAAACTAAACCATAAAACCAATTATGAAAATAATTTTATGCTATTTTAAAGTGGCCAGTGGACGTGACCAATTAAAGTTTTTGATGAGAAAACTCTTATGAGAATCACTATTTAAAAACGGCGATTAAAATAGTATTGGAGACCAAGAACTCCAACACATGCACAAGTACCAGGCTCTACTGAATTCACATCGATTCACATAAAAGATACCGGAGCACTGGGCCGATCTATAAGGAACATTATATAAAGCCAAAAAGTCATTAACGACTTTTTAGTCACAACGACTTTTTTGTATTACAATTTTTACACCTTTTGTTGTTGTTGATGTTGTTGTTGAAGATTTTGTTTTGTTCAATATTCCACTACTAAGCATCTAGTCTTGAGGTTCTCCGAGCACTGACGTCATCATCAAGATTTCGCAATATGATATGTGCCGGTAACCACTCTTGGCGTTTGACTGGGACTTTGAACAGAATCTCTACAGTATAGCTGGCTTCTTCTCTGTAGATAATATCTTTTATTCCCGGGAATACGTGAACAAATTATGAACTGTTCATAATTTGTCGACCCATACTGCTTTATTGAGTAAATTTAGTCCGGTCAGCGTAGTCAACGTAATTTGGTCCGGCCGGATGCATGTACGCAATTTATACAGTTTGGTTGGCTTTTAAACTTTAATCGGTAAGTTAAATGAATTTTCAAGAACATTTACTCATATCATGACGCCAGAAATTTGATTAATTTATGAGTTTCTATTAAGAGAAGTCTTTAAAAGTAAATTTTAAAGTTATAATTATAATGAGCCTTATCAGAACTCAATTGTGAAACATCTTTTTCTTTTCGTTTGATGAGTTTTGATAGTACTTCTGAATACGTGGATTAACATAAAATGCACAAATTAGAAAACAATTTTCTTCTTAATGGTTATTGCTGTTTTTTTCTTCTATTATTTCAGTTCTATTCATAGAGAAAGCCAATGTTTTTGTTTAGCTAATTTACATACGATGTTGTCGTTTTCACCGCTGGATCTACATAAATTATGGCTAACGTATGCTCGCACGTGTTAAACAATAATGTCGACATTTTTCTCCAAATTGTTTAGAAAACTTCTTCGAAGTTACTGAAAAGTATCGAAAAATACTCTCTCAAAGAATGCTGAACATTTTAAAGCAGGTTATGTGAAATACGACGAGAAAGAAGTTGTGTTGTGAAGTTGAACAAAAGCGTACCACTTCATTTTGAAAGTTTTGAGACTTTGGGCTTTCTCTAGCAGTTTTTGTCTTTTTAGGTAAGTTTCCATCATTTATGTATTGATTCTTTTTCGTAAATTTAACTTTAACTGCTCAAACTACTGCAGAAATTGTTATCGAAAGAATTTTTTGCTCAAGGCTTATCAAATTTTGATTGACTATTTTGAGTCCACTGACAATCAAAACATGTCGGTTTTGATTTCGTTCGCTGCTCATTTCTCCCTGAAAGATACAAAACTGCGTTTTTACTTATTTTCAACTATCATTTCTTTTTTGCTATTCTCATGTCGTTGACTTTAATCAATAGTTGTAATTTTTTCACACTTTTGCATTTTTTTAATTGTGTTATTTTTTCAAAACAAGTAGATATAGCTTTCTGTTTTCTAGGCGAAATGGATGTGAAATGAAAGAAGAGAAAATTTATGTAAAATTATCGTAAAAACGTCCATAAAGAGTCGTGATTAGAATTTTAATAACCGGAAGTCAATATTATGCTTGTTTACTTTTCTGAGTGTTTCGCTTGCTGTTTCCCTGTTCAAAATTTGTGCTTGTTGCTGTATGGCTACTATCGTTTGACTTCCCTTTTAGCGTATTATTCACTGCATAATTAATACAACCATAAGATGGACTCTTGAAATGCAAATCAGTTGGAATTTAAAATGCTTGGTTGATTGAATGAATGAATGTATGAATGTAACTATGAAAAAGGTATATAAAAAAAAAAGAATAAGGTGTATTTTGATTTTATACAATGTTAAAAATGAACAGAAGTTTTGCATGTTATCTATTTATTATTCAGTGCAAAATATATGAGGAATAATGAATTATTCAGAATATGCAAAGGGTGATTTCACAATGTGACTACATTAATTTTTTTAATCCAAAAGAACTGTAAATAATTTGTTAAAGGCAGTCTGAACATTGCAATTGATTACTTAATCAAACAACTAATCAAAAATACCTCATTGATAGCTATAAATAAAGCATCTTATCAACCTCTCCATTCATAAATCTACTGACTGAACTGATATTAACTTCCTGTTCATTTGATATGTTCTTGGTCTACATGGACGCATTTATTCTTGAAATGAAACTTGAACTACATGTACAGACATCTTGAATTGATTAGTTTCTATTTGACAATGCTATCTCATTGAACTCTAGACCTCTGATACCACTATTCCTTCATAAATGTGCACTTCACCTCTGGCTTGACAGTTTTGATGTGTATATGCCCAGATATTTGCTGGAAGATGTTTGGTCATATCAGTGTGTACTCAATGAAAACGATAGTGAACTTGTTCTCTTTTTTGATAGTTTTAGAGTAGCCTTTTTTTCATCTCTGTTTTTAGATTTCTGTTTTATTATGATGTTTGTTTCTGTTTATTTTAATGTAGTGTACTAGTGTAGTGCTTGTAGCACATTTCACCTAGTATTTATAGTATGTAATCCTGGTTTTACAAGTTGATTATTGTTTTATTTCCTTTTTGTTTGCATGGTATTCATTTTGTATTGTTTTAACTTTTTGTTTCTTATGAGTTTTTCTTTGCTTGCTCACTTCCTTCCTTCCTCTTTTCCTTCTTTCCTTCCTTTTTTTATTTCTTCCATTCATTCCTTTCTTAGCCCCTTTCCATTTATTCTATGGCTCATCCTTCCATCCTTGTCCCTTTGTATAATTTCGCCTGTCTCCTGAAATCTAACTCACAACTGGTTTATACTGCTCTGCCAGCCTCACACATTTTTTATACCAAATGCAATGCCAGATCATTCATCTTTATTATCAAGTTCCTTGTGCATATTGTAAATTTGTTATTTGCAATATCATCTATTGTAAATATAGTTGTATAAATAAGCAAACTATGGTCTTCGTCAGTTTTTCCTAAAAAAACATTTTATCCTCTATTTATTACTTATTCTTTTTCAGGTGTTTTATTACATACTTCTTCCGTTCTCATACAAATTCATTCTTCCTTGACAACTTGTTTTGGTTTTATATGTTGGTTTCTAATTGGCGTTTTAGACATTATCAACCGGCATTGTTTCTTGAACATAACAACTTCCTCTGCCACAATAATTTGTATTGTGGACTGTTGAATGGAGTTGTAAAAACGTACTCACGATCCATTCATTTCTAGGTTGTTATTTTTCAGGTATGGTTATCTGTCCAATGGTTTCTCCAACATAAAGTGAAAAATTATTCCAGAAATTATTCGGTTGTTTAGTGAAAAAAATGACGATTTTTTCGAACTAGTATTTACATTTTCACGTGACTTTATAATAATGTCTGTTTTCATCTGCAATTCAATAAGAACTTGTTTCAGTTTTACGGGATCATTCTGAAGAAAGCAAAACATCGCATTTTCCAAAAAAAAATTGTAATTTCATTTTTTTCAAGAGGCTGTTTTGTGAGATTTTTTTGGATATTTAGAACAATAGAAATATCGAATTACCGACAATGCTACAAGTTGAAGCATGTACACTTTTTTTGGCTAATAAGTTATGAGTCCGAAGCTTGAGTGATGGAACAAAAATCACGTGCCCATCACAAGATTTTTTGACTTCATCTGTAAAAATATAAAATTGCTACTAAAAATATATATTGAAGGTATCATTGCAACTTGGAAACCAGAGACATATTTATTAGCAACCAATTAACTTACAGAGTTAAACATACTTTTTCAAGGAGAAATAAAAATTGACGTCATGAACATTTTTACGCCGACGCTATCACCGAGCAAAATGTAGAAATGTGTGTTCGATTGTGGAAATTTGATTGATAATTCAGTTAGAAATATTGTTTGCTTTTCAAGAAAAGGAAACACTGTGGAAAAAATCCCGCTATTTTACGCCGTTTACACAAGTTTGTTTACATGTGTTAATTTCATCGTGCAATTGAATATTCCTAAAAAGATTATTGATAACAAAAGAATCGTTCCCGAGGGACTTCGGTGGAATCTCGGGAATTTGATAGATTTCTCGGTGTCTGATACCATTGTCCTAATTGGCTAAACCTTTCACGTACCCACGCATCGGGAGATGATCGGGTATTGATCGGATGTCGGGCAGCTGCCGTTTTTTGTTGGCATATTTCCCGCCATCTTTATTGGAATAAACAACAAATCGTAAAAGACGACATAAGAAGTGTATACAAGAACTTCGTTTAATGTAGTGGATGCTTTCTTCTTTTACAGAGGATTTCTTGTGTCTCGGAAGGGAGAGAAGAGATGCCGAGATTACGTGAAAAAACGTGGTTTATTTGGCTCTTGTCGACAGCTAGTTTGATCGCTCTAACAAAAGGTAAATAATCGTAAATGTAGCGTGCGTTTGTAGTAGATTCAACCAAACTTCTGAGAATAACTACAACATTTTAACCTTTGTAGCCCACTTTATTTATCATAAATTCCTCAAACACGATTTCTGTTCGTTAGAATAGAGACTTGTGGCAAATATCATGTAAAAAAGCGTTTTTTCTCGGACATACGAGTCGGAAATGGCGACCGTGTTGTAGTTTGTTGTGTATTCCCTCTCCCATTCACTGCATGTGATCTTACAACACTCACAAGCCACACTCTTCGAGTCTACTTTCCTTGACTCTTTCACTCACAGACAAATACATTTTGGTAGTTAATCATTGTTTTTAGGTTCAAGTAACTTCTTTTCGACTACACGTAATCAGTAACGTCTCTGTTGTGTTTTGTTGTTGTTCACTATGTTTTGATCGCTTTTCGTCCCCAGCGACCTTCAGTTGCAAGCAGGATGAATTTAAGTGTGCTAACGCTACATGTATACCCGTGCAATGGAGGTGCGATGGAGAAAATGATTGTCTCGGAGGATTAGATGAACAAAATTGTCGTAAGTAGTACAGTTTTTGCCTAGTAATAAAGCAAATTTGACTTGCTTGACTTGTTTTGGTGTGGTGTGGTGTGTAGTAGTGCGTTGATTCCAACGAGCGCTCGTAAAACATTGTTAACTTTACTTCTCACAACACGTAATTCTCGCTTAACTTGGTTTTAAATGACAACTTTTTTCGTAAGAAAATATTTTGTATTTCCGTTAAGGAAGGAGGTTAAAAACTGGTCGGTGGAGGATGATGGAGCAACGTGGCGACGGCCGTGAAATATTGCCCTCATTTTATAAACCACGTTTTTCTCTTGCCTTAACCTCAATAAATTCTTGTTTTTGAAGAGAAATCAAAAATTTCTAAATTAACTTATAAAAATAGGGCGATTTTGAAAGCTATTTTTACTTTATTTCACTTGCATGTAGAACTCGACCAATACGAATGTCTTCAAACAACTGTCCCATTTTTCTTTGATTTGTATTGTATTTTAGATTTTCAAAAGTTATTTTTAGTGGTATTTTTACTGCTATATATACGACAGATATTTTATTTTAGATTTTTGTGCTATTTTCATTGTAGTTTTGGAGGCGTGTGTTTGTTATCCTAATTTGCATACGAGACACTATATCTACGCCAGACCAACCTTTCTGGCTTCTACTGATCAAAATGCATAACACATTATGGTTTTCAGTCTTTCAAGATCGTAGACTTAGCCACTGTGGGATTGGACAGCCCCAATTGATGTTCATATAGAATTCTGAACACATTACACACTATCTGTAACGATATTTTGTAGTTATTTTTTTAGAAATTAATCTTGGGATACCTACATTCATGTTTATATCACTGGAATCTGTATCTACATGTAATTGACGACAAAATTCTCTCCCTCAAGTATTACTGCATAAACTATAATTTAGTTTATGTACATTTTATTCTAGATTGAAATTGTGAAACTTGTTATTTTCCTACTTTTATAACAATACCATTGCTTTGAATCAGTTGAAATCAAACGTTCTACTGTTTTTGGATTGCTTCAATTTTAAATGAATATTAGTTGTTTTTACGTTTTTATTTTTTATTTTTTTAAATATTTCTTAAAAAATTATGAGACATTTTATTTTAATTAATTACAAAGCACATTGTTGTGATTCCAAAGTGTGTAAAGTACTATAGATGTACTATAGTGATCCTTTTACATAAAAATGTCATTTTTTAATTTGTAAATTATTACATTTGTAATCTATTTCAGTTGAGAAGTGCAAAATGCTCTTTGATTACGCAGTTTGATTACAATTGTGTATTATTGTCAAAATATGGGTATAATCTTATTCAGGGGTTGGTTTCATGAAGGATGGATAAAAATGTTCACTTAATAAAAGTTGTCCATTGCATAGAATGTGGATATAATTATTTATCACTTCTGAATATGGATTTATCCAGTGGGTATCTAGGATCCATACAAATGGCTGGTATTGAGCAACAGTAAATTATACACATTGATCACAGAAAAAGAAAAGGTGTAAAAAATCGGTTTTGTCATGGTTCATAAAACCAATTTGTGTCTAAATTTAGATTTCAATGTTAAACACAATGAAAAATGTTGTGGAAGTAATAGAATTTAACCACAAAGTCTTGCTAATAATTGAAATGTCCATTCCAAACAAGTCAAAGCATTATTTTTTAGACAAAGTCAAACCATTTTAAAATCTAATATACAGTTATGTTTGGAAATTTCGAAGAACTTTTCCTTAACACATCTAAACATTCCCATGCCTTTCTGATAGGATTGAGGTTGTTGACCTATGCTTGCTACTACAGAATGGTTGATAACTAGTACCAGCTGTTCAGTGATTGGTTGACACACGTCTGTTAGTGATTTGAATATATAGTTTGAAATTTGAATTGTTTGAATCCAGGTGGTATTCATATTTATAAAAAACAAATAGATTTATTGTTCAAAAACCATATCTAATACTATAGGATATAATGATCAGATATATGAATAAGCTGGAAGAGTGTCGTCTTAAGGGAGATTGTTAATGCAAATATCGGATTGTTTGAATGAAGGTGGAAATGATATCAGTATTGATCACCTGTATCAAATAAGTCCTAATCAATCAATCAATCGATTAATTAATCAATCAATCAATCAATTAATCAATCAATCAATCAATCAATCAATTAATCAATCAATCAATCAATCAATTTGTAATATATAAATCTTTGATCATCTTCAATATACTTACATATTACTTACAAAAATTCAATATCAACAAAGATAGATATATAGATGTTTTGATGTATAATATACAAGATACCATAAGTTATATTTATGGTACTTGATAAATAATAAATATATATAGATAAATATTAAAATAAATAATATCTCATTCACAGCAATACAATTGACTGACAGTACATCTGTCAGTCAAAGATATTGATAATAGGCTTAGCATATCCCTTAGAGGAGATAGCCAGTATCTGATATATGTTTATATCCAGGTGGAAATGGTGGAAATTCATTAACATACTTCAGATGAGTATAGTCTTAGAGTAGATAGTCTTGGTGAAAGTATCTGATTTTGCTTGAGGTGGATTTGAAGCGATTTAAATGGGTACTGATATTCTGAATGAAGGTTGTCTTAGCAATAGATTGTTGATATATGTGACTGTTTGAAGTGTGCAGGTGCAGGTGGAATATAGTGTTACCAGGATGAGTTAGTACTTGAGTGTAAGATCTTATATTTCATAAATATAAGCAGAAGCTCTATTTTCAAGATTGATAGAGTGAAAGGAAAACTGGTTCCATTTATTGCACTTTCTTTACATTGACAACACATCTTGTGATACCAAAACAAACTCATTAAATCCCATAGGTATAACCAATTACAACACTACTTTTAAGTATAAACAAAGCAATATTTTACCTAAAGGACCACCAGTGTAAAACTTGAAGATTTCGTCTTGTCTGTAAAATGATAATAATGATAATAATAATAATAATCTTTATTGAAAAATAAAATTGAACAAACATGATTTTTTACATGTCTTTGAATAATAAAATGAAATGTCCAATATCTGAAAATAAATAATTTAGAGTATTTATATAAATACTATGTGAACAAGCATTTATTTATAAAAATATGTAAACATTCACTTACTATTGACTAAATGTTGCTTTTTGTTGATTTGCACAAGACTACATGACTATAGTAATTTATTTGTAGAATCTGCTTCAAAATATAATTATTGAATAAATGAAAAATATGATGTGGAAAAAAAAACAAAGCAAAAATATTTTTTGAGTGAGTTTACAGCACCTGTGCATATGTGTCTCTCCAAAAAAAGTTTGCAGAGACTTAGATTGTTATTCACAAAACTGTAAAACTAAGTGTACAATGTAATAAAGAGCATAGAGTATCATTACAGTAAGGACACTAGAACCATGAATATGTCTTTATTTTACTTGTTTTTTCGTGAGCTTTCTACCACTTGAGTCCTGTCACAAAGTAGGACTGCACTCAAATGCACTGAGGTATCAAAGTGAAAGTATTTTCAAATTGACTCACTCCAAGATGCTTGTGAAAACAGTGTCAAAAAAGCACAATGTGTTCACAGTTAGAGTAAGTAAAGTACACTAAAAACACAATCGAAAATACTGAAATTGTGGGGTGCTTTATCAAAAAACTGCTCTGCTATTAATTAAATTTCAGGATTAGATAACTATTTATTTATTTATTTAATCATGCAACAATTTTACTATTATTCTTATCCATCAGATTTAAAGTTATTTAGAGGATAATTAACACTTTTGTTAATTTGTGACAAAACATTGTGCAATTCATTATTCATAACAATGTTATTCCGTTGCTGGCATTTTGTTGATGTTGGTGATAGTGAAATTTATCATGAAATCTGTGGTTCTGAAAAACAATCATATTGTGCAGCAGTGCTGTATTTTCCAGATTTAAACCAACAAGCAAATGTTGTTCAGTAGGATGATTCATTATCATGTTTTATTACAATTGAGAGTGACTGCTTCAAAGGACAGATCTGAATGTCCAAGTACAATTTTGAATGGCCATGTACATACTGATAATACTTTTTCTTTGCAAACAGCTAGACACCTATTTTATGATTCACCCAACAGACATGATTATTTTGTCTAGTATTACATAATTGTTATTGTAAGTTGTTTTTGTTTTTATCATATCTGATTATGTCCAGCAATCAAGCTAGAGTCCATCTTCATTAGTGCACTGTCTCAGTGAAGTCTAAATTATCAATTTGTGAAGTGTTGTTATTCCTCAATTTATTGTAATCGTCCAAGCAGAACTTTGTTTGCATTTTGTTTAATTTTCAGATGTTGTACATTTATTTTTGGGGTTGTTAATTTTGTTATTCAAGTTGGATGTGAAGTGTTTAACTTTATAGTTGTTTTTGCAATGAAATGCTGTTGAAATCATCTACATTTTAAACTTGAAACATCAAATTGACATATAATGCTAGTGTCTACATAACTTCCCTTTTTTAACTCAAATCATTTACCATAAACATGTTGTTTTTAAGTTAATATTAAATAAATTAGTTAGTAACAGAGGAAACATAATAATAATGGATTGTTGTGTATTCTCCCTGTCAGCCTTACCAAATAACCTAACAGTTATAATTCCATTCATTCAATCAAATGCAAAGTTGTTGTTCTGTATAGTCACATGTTTTGTGTGGGTGATTACATACCAATGTGATGATGTATTTAGCCTATAGGGGGTCATTTACTCTAGGCACCCCACCAGTTTTCCCATGATATCCTCTGCATGAATTCATAGTAATACTGAGTAGATTGCAAACAATAACAACATTTTATACATAACATAACAATTTTGCATTGTTTTTTCTTCTGGCTCCTTACTTTTCATGTAATGATGCTTTATAACAATGAGTTGGATTTTGTATAAACTCTATGAAAGTGCAGAAGATTTTTATTTTCATCAAAATAGAAATTATTTTGTAAGTTACACTTTTATATTAGTAGGTTATGTTTTGGAGAGTTGTTCCCAAGTTGATATTTGCAATGAATAATTCAAGTATTGTCATCTCATAAAAAATATAGCTCAAAAATTGCCTTAAAGATTTTTGTTGAATTGTAGAATTATATCCTACAAAGTTATTGAACAATGCTTGCTTGCTTGCTTGCTTGCTTGCTTGCTTGCTTGCTTGCTTGCTTGCTTGCTTGCTTGCTTGCTTGCTTGCTTGCTTGCTTGCTTGCTTGCTTGCTTGCTTGCTTGCTTGCTTGCTTGCTTGCTTGCTTGCTTGCTTGCTTGCTTGCTTGCTTGCTTGCTTGCTTGCTTGCTTGCTTGCTTGCTTGCTTGCTTGCTTGCTTGCTTGCTTGCTTGCTTGCTTGCTTGCTTGCTTGCTTGCTTGCTTGCTTGCTTGCTTGCTTGCTTGCTTGCTTGCTTGCTTGCTTGCTTGCTTGCTTGCTTGCTTGCTTGCTTGCTTGCTTGCTTGCTTGCTTGCTCTAATTGTATTGAGCATATTTTGATTAGTTGTTTGTTTGTTGTGCAGCGGTCCTCACATGCAATCCAGTAACAGAGTTCAAGTGCAAGAATAGTCGATGTATCCCTAGAAGATGGGTTTGTGACTCAGATGATGATTGTACTGATGGCAGTGATGAAAAATCATGTCGTAAGTAGAAAAGTATTCATTTTTTGTCAATAAATAAAGATGTGACATTGGGATTCCTTACCCTGCTTGGCAGAGATTTCACAAAGAAACCTCTGCAAGGACGTGTTTCGCACCTTCCAAAATTCTGGACGAATAAATTAACTTGCATACTACAGGTAGTTATTAACTGGTTTCAAACAGTTCTTTTGAGAAAGCTCTGTCAAGAAGGGTAGGGATTCCTGTGCTCTAGCCTTGATTTTACTATTTCAGCAATATTACTCTGCAGTGATAGGTTCCCTGTGTTGTTATTGCCAGTTGATATCTAGACTTTTCTTTGGCAATCGCAACACTATGATGCATGAATTTGACAACACAACTTTGTTCTGAAGCTGTGAAAAACATTTTTCATTAAATAATAGAACATGCATAAAATTCTGATTTGTACATTTTAATGTGGACTGAAGACCTAATCAATTAAATAAAAAGTGTTGTTAAGTGTTTCTGTGTTAAAGGCCTTATTTTTATTGCTTTTGATGATGTTATGCATCCTTATATATCCATGTCTTTGCTCTTTGGGTTCCCCTATTGTCCTAACATTTACAGTGAGGACACTTGAACCGTGAACACTTTGTGCTTTTTTGATACTTTTTTTAACATGCTTCCTTTGAGTGAATCAATCTGAAAACGTTTTCTTTTTGATAACTCGGTGTATTTGAGTTAAAACCTACTTTTTTAGAGGATTTAAAGCAGTAGAAAACTCAGAAAGTGAAAAACCAAATAAAGACAAGTGTTCACAGTTCGAGTGTCCTAACATTTAAAAGGTTAGGTGCACAGTCCCAGTATCCATCTGTTGTGATATTCTGTTAACACATCTTAATATCCACATGTTTTTCATTGTTTTTTAGTTGTCAAAACATGTGCTAATGATGAAATCACATGTTGTGATATTCTGTTAACACATCTTAATATCCACATGTCTTTTATTGTTTTTTAGTTGTCAAAACATGTGCTAATGATGAAATCACATGTGGTGATGGTGCATGTGTCCCTAAGAGATGGCGCTGTGACAGGGAGAATGATTGTAGTGATGGCACCGATGAAAAAGACTGTGGTATGTTAAAAACCTTCTCATCTTTTACAAGGGCTGGATGTCGTTGAGTTTTAGTTTCCTATATTTCCTCTGACAAATTTTCTCAATCTTTCACTTACCAATGATTTGTCTTTCTTGATAATTCACATTACAGCCCCATAGTCAGTCAAGTCTTTCTTATCTGTTTTTCCTCTTCTATCATTTCTTTTATTGTTTTTATCTAAAATAAAAAAAAGTAAAGAAAATTAACTTTGCTATATTTGTGATAAAACTGTTATTGTTAAAGATAAAACTACTTAATTAAGATAATATTTTGATATATAATAAGTATAATAATGTTAATAATACTAATATTATAATCTAGGCCCTGTTATTTAAAGAAATGTCCCAAAAATATATAATTATTCAAATTAACAATAATATTGACAATGAGCTTTGGATCAGTTAATAATAGAAGTAATATAAGTTGATACTTGGTGATGAGATATTACTAATAAGTTATTGGCATGGTACTAATGAATTAATAACATGTAATGCATAATATATGTCATTAATGAATTGAAAAAATCTTAATAATTTATTGTATATATTAAGTGAAAATTCAATGACAACTGTCATTATAAATTGTTTTATCAAAAAAATAGTTGTAATAGTCTATAAAATATTTATCAACCATTTTGATAATGAATTGAATCATTGAATTTCCTCTGTACATTGTAAACTGAAGATTCAATTGTCATTTTTTTTGTATTATAACTGCTAGACAAATTTCTTAGGATAAACATAGGGCAATGAAAAAAAATCAAAAATGCTTTAAAATAATTTGTATACATTGTGTAATAATTCATGTTATAGAAATTGTCTTGAAGTACACAAGTCATAAAAAAGTTACAAAAACATCTAAAAAAATATAAAATATGATAAAAATAAAATGTTATACAAATATTCACATAATAATTGTTACTGTGGACTTTATATGAAATCTTAAAATTAAATAAAGCGTAAAATGTTAAAAAGCAATAAAATCTCATTCTCTCTTCTAAACACTTGCTTGTCTTTCTACTCTTTTCACACACTTATCTGTAGGTGACATCTCCCTAGGCAACCGTACGTGCCCATCCAATGAATTTACATGTGATAACGGCAAGTGTATATCAAGAAGCTGGCTGTGTGATCAAGATAACGACTGTGGGGATCGCTCAGATGAAAAACACTGTCGTAAGTAGGATTATTTTAGATCAGTAAATGCTAGGGTCTAAGGATTTTTGGGCAGTTGCTGTTTTGATTTGTTTGTTGGTTCAAAGAATGAGTGATCTGATTGGTTGGTGTGTCGGTGTGATGATTGTTTTAGAGATGATTTGATTGGTTGATTGTCTAACTCACTGACTGACTGATTGGTTGATTGGTTGACTCACTGACTGACTTGTTTACTCATTGACTGGTTGGTTGATTGGTTGACTCATTGTCTTGCTGATTCACTGACTGGTTGGCTGGTTGGTTGACTTGCTGACTAACTGTGTCGCTGACTGACTGGTCTGTTGCTTGGTTGGTTGATTGGTCAACAGTTTGATTGATTGATTAGAATTTAATTATTTATTAACTGTTTTGTTGACTGGTTGGCTGTTTGATTGATTGATTTTCATTAGCTTGAAATGAGTCACTCATTAATAGAGTGAAAGAGGTTGTTATTCACCTTTGATAAAACATGTAGATAAAAAGTTGCCTCACAATGTTAATCATGTTGTAAAAAAACGTGAGGTTTTCACTCAAATCCGCTAGAGCTTCAGGTGAAATGGTTCGAAAGGGGTGACACAACACTTTGTACTCGTCTCTTTAATAATGATTGTACTGATAATTCTGATGAAATTGGTTGTCTTGTCACTCATTGATCTTTCTATCTAATTATTCATCAATTCATTTATTCATTCATTCATTTTTGTGTGCAAAGGTTTATGTCATGCAACAAACTTTTACCTACTTGAATTTGTTTTATCTCCAGCTCCACATACCTGTCGACCCAACGAATTCACCTGTGCAAACAAACACTGCATACTAAGATCATGGAGATGTGATGGTGATAATGATTGTACTGATAACTCTGATGAAGTTGGTTGTCCCCATGGTTCACATTACTGTAAGTCCACAGAGCACCAGTGTGACACAGGTGAATGTATTCATAAGAGCTGGGTCTGTGATGGAGATTATGACTGTAAAAACAAGTCTGATGAACAAGGATGCCGTAAGTTTTCTATTTATTATTTTGAAAAATTGTGTTGTATTATATTTGTCTTGTGTATTTATCATATTTTCTTATGTGTGTGTGTGTCTGTGTGTCTAATTGACTGTCTTGCTTTTTTGTCCCTCTGTTTTCCATCTATCCATTCATCCATTAATTCATTCATTAATTCATCCATTAATCAAACCATTCATCTATCCATTTATTCATTAATCAATTCATTCCTCTGTCCATTTTCTCATCTATCCATTTATTCATTCATCAGTTCATTCCTTAGTCCATCGTTTCATCTATCCATTTGTTGATTTATCAGCTCATTCATAAATCCATTCATTTGTTCATCCCTTCATCTATTTCCAATAAATCAATTTATTGTCTAATATTTCATTGTTATTTCCCAGCAACTGCATCTTGTCATGTGAGTCAGTTTACCTGTGACAACAAAAGGTGTATTTCACTGAACCAAAAATGTGATGGAAAGAATGATTGCTTGGACAATTCTGATGAGAGAGGATGTCGTAAGTATCTGTGTTTGTGCATTATATTAGATGTATTAAATCTAGAGAAATGAAATAAGGCATAAGGAAAGAAGTAAGGAAGAATATAAATGTTGGAGTGAAAAAAGTATAAATGTATAAAGTTGTTTTCTCATTAGTGGGAAACATTACAGTTTTGATACTGCTATGGTATGGTAGATAAATCAAGTGTCAAACTACTCTAGACAATCATTTGAGCTGTAATCATAAGTTATTGGTGTATTGTTATTATTTGTTTAGCTGTTCCTACTCCAAGTGTTTGTCCTGCTGGTAGTTTCCAGTGTGGAGACAGCAAACAGTGCATCAGAGAAAGCAATGTATGTGATAATGTCAAAGACTGTCGGAATGGAGCTGATGAACCTAATTCATGCTGTAAGTATTAACATTCATATTAATAAACAATTAAACTGTCACTGTTTTGATTCAAAATGTTTTGTTCTTCCTTGGTGTTGTTTATCTCCTAGAGTCAGGGTTCGTGCTACTCCTTGAAGTCCTTGAAAAACTTTGGAATTGAAAACATGTTTTTAAGTGCACTGGAAAAGCCCTTGAATATAGCAAAAAATTGTTAAACTCCTGGAATACTCCTTGAATTTGATTTAAATAATCGGACTGTCTTATTAAAATGAATTTTAAAGAAAAATATTCAAAGAGTTTCAACTTTGTTGCTCTGTTTGGTAGTTATTTAATGTTGTGATTCAATCTTTTGTGAACTTCTGGCATTGATTTGGGGTTACTGTGTTCCTATGTACTGCGCATGTCTTGCACCTGCTCGTGGCTTTCCTCGCCTCTCGTTTTCAGTTATTTGAAATTAGCCCCTGAAAATCAAACTTTTGTGCTTGAAAAGTGCTTGAAAAGACGTCCTTGAATTTTTTGTTGAAATGTAGCATGCACCCTGTGGAGTGGAAAACAAAAGTTTGTGTAAATTTTACTTGAATTTAATTTTGTTTTCAGATTTTGTGTATTGTTTTCATAATTTTTTTAATAATGAGTGTCAATACTTTAATAGTTATTTTCAATTTTTTATGCTTTCCTGTATTCGTTTTGTAGATATTAATGAGTGTAAGTACTTCAATGGTCACTGCCAGCAATACTGCAATGACACTAAAACAAGTTTCTTCTGTTCCTGCCGCAAAGGCTATGAAGTGGACAAGTTTGACCCAAAGGTTTGCCAAGGTATGTAAGAGTGTTTTGATAAGAGATAGAGTGCACACACTAAAAGTGTGCAACATAAATACCACCATATAGTGTTATCTCATGCTAATTCTAGAGAGCAAACACTAAATGTGTGCAACAGTTGTCGCTATTTAGTAGTAAATAGCACTAATTAAACAAAAGAAAACAATAGAATTAGCATAAAGTAGCACTATTTAGTTGTATTTATGTTGTACACTTTTAGTGCATGCAGTCTATTTTTCTATTTTTCTTCTGTTTGATTAGTGCTATTTACTACTAAATAGTGACAACTGTGCACACATTTAGTGTTTGCAATCTATCAATGGATGTAATTGATGTTAATGATGATGGTGGTGGTGTAGGTTCTGGTGTTGACAGTAGTGGTAGTGGTGATGATGACAATTTATTGCGGCAGTGATAATGTTTGTGTCAATGATGATCAGTGATCATAACCATAATTTCATAAGAAGACCAGTTGAATCAATAGCAATATTGGAAACTTACTGTAATTCACCAATGCAAAATTGCATAATTTTTCCTGCGCTACATATTAGCACTCAATACAGCTATTGATACTTGAGCATGTTGGTCAATTTACATAAATTTCATTATTAGGTAAACGTCATTATTAAGGGTTTTTGCTTTTTTTTCCTTCAGATATCAATGAATGTAACATCCCAGGAACATGTAGCCAGCTGTGTGAAAATACTAAAGGCAGCTTTAAATGTTCGTGTGTTGATGGGTATAGACGAGAACCAGACAGGAGAACATGTAAAGCAATAGGTAGGGGACCAATGTATTCACAACTTAGAACTTGGTTCATGTCTAAACATTTTGTTGCAAAGAAAATGCCAGAGAACATTTTTATTTGTTTCAGCACTTTTCCATTTCATCATACTCTGAACAAAATCAATTGTGTTACAAAGTATAGACGTTTTCACTAAAATCAGTCACTAAAACATACTTCTTATGTTACTAGGATCGCCACCATTCTTAATCTTCGCCAACCGACAAGACATTCGTAGGCTATCTGTAGACTCAGCAGAGTTTACTGAAATAGCACCAAAGCAACGAGCAGCAATAGCCTTGGACTATGATTACCAAACTCAGACTGTTTACTGGACAGATGTTATTACCGAGAGCATTAAAACTGCTCCTCTGAACAACGGCTCAGCACAAAGGGTTCTTTTGAATGAGTCTTTAAATACTCCAGATGGAATAAGTGTTGACTGGGTGAATAGGAAGCTCTATTGGACTGATACAGGCACGGATGTTATTGAGGTTGCTGATTTAGATGGAAGAAATAGATTGGTCTTGGTTGAAGATGGCCTTGATGAACCTAGGGCTATTGTTGTCTATCCAGATATTGGGTGAGTAGAATTAACAATAGTGTCAGTGTTTGTGAACTCACACACTCACATCACTAAAACATTCACTATGAAAATATTCAAACAACTCCTTAAATCACATTTATTCAATTTGAAAATGGTTTTTGTAATTGACGTTTTGCAAATTTTAATTTTTTGTTGTATGTAAAGTGAGTAGAGGCTGCAGGATGTGCGATATATAGATATATGATGATTATTATAATTATTATCACTGACACAATTTTTTAGAAATTTTTTCTAATCCAGTTCTCTTTTCTTAGCTACATGTTCTGGTCAGATTGGGGTAAATCACCTAAAATAGAACGTTGTGGAATGAATGGCGACCCTACAACACGCCTAGCTCTTGTGACCACCAACATCCAATGGCCTAATGCTTTGACAGTTGACTTCACTACTGACAAGATCATTTGGGCAGATGCAAAGGTGCACACCATAGAGTCCGCAAACTTGGATGGAACACACCGTAGAGTGATATTGAGTGAGAACGTCCATCATCCATTTGCTATTACTGTGTTTCAAGATCAGCTTTACTGGACAGACTGGGTTAAGGAATGTATTTATGTGGCTGATAAGTTCACTGGTAAAAACAAGGCCATTATACGTGATGGGTTGTATTCACCGATGGACATTCATGTTTATCATCAGCAGAAGCAACCATCCAAAGGTTTGTCTGTTTGCTATAATTTCAACATAATCTACAGACACACAAAAATAACACAGCAAATTTAAATTCTCTTGCACGCATATGATTCACATTCATGTTCATCATTTCCAGCCATTCAAAGGTTAGTGTGTCCGTTGTCATTTGAACGTAATCAACAAACAATACACAGCAAAGTAAAATTCTTTTGCATGTATATAAACATTTTCAAAGTTATCCATTGATTAAAAAAATGTATTTTATATGAGAAAACTGAAAACAACTTGTCATTGAATCTATTTACTTTTAAAACAAATTCTTGTCTTATGGAAAGTGAAGGTTGGGTCCCTGTACAGTCTCATCCCTTTGTAGGGTACCCTTTGTAGTATCATTTTGTTTTTACATCATTGAGATTTTGTTACAAAATGTTGCTGAGCTACACCATATCAAATAGTATTATCAAACAATACTTCTCTTGACAGTTGGTGTGTATCAACTCTGGCTTGATAGCATGATATATTCTTTAGAATTTGACTCTTTTCTTTAATAATATAAACAGTTTCAAACATTATTTTATAGTATGACACTGTAGACCAATTCTAGAGAAACAAGTACTTAATTTCAAGGCTTAAGTTGATCAACCAAACTTTTTAAATAAACTATTTCTATTTTCTTTATGTAGAGTGCATAATCGACAATTTAGTTACAAAGCCCAATTTTTTATTTCCATTTTACACTATTTCCATTTGTCTGTTCATCACTAAGCTGTGTTATACCACATCAACCAAACTACCAGTACTGAAAAACAAACCTTTTATATTGGCAGGTATAAATCCTTGTGGTAGAAGAAATGGCGGCTGCAGTCATATCTGTCTACTAGCTCCCAGGCCTAAAACACATACATGTCACTGCCCGGACAACATCAAGCTGTTGCCTGATGGGAAGAACTGCAACACCTCAGGTAACCTGTCATTGTTGTTGTAAATAGTGGTGACACTACCTGTTGCTGGTGTGTTCATCATGTTGGTGTTTCTTTGTCTTTTGTCAGGTTGCCCTGTTCTTGGTGAGTTTGTAGTGTGAAAACACAGCTTGTTTTGGTGTTTTGTTTTGTTATATAGGTGTACAAACGGATTGATTATTTTAAATTGTCATTGTTACCATTGATGATTATGTTGATACTTATAACTTTTTCACACTCACGTTTTAATTGAAGTATCTGCATTTGATATTTGCTTTAATTTCAATCTCTTGTCAAATTTGTGAAGAACTACTTACTGTGCTATCACAGAACTCTAATGTTGTCTTTAATGGGTGTAATTATATAGTTTCAACACTGTTTATGAATATCATTCTTATCCAATTGAGTAGCATGATATTATTTTAAACCAACTACAATAAAAACTTTAAATTTATTTGGCATATTTCACACAATATTAAATCCATTGTATATTCATTTTCACTCTTTTAAACTTCCTCTTCTTTCATCAGTGTAATTTGAGATGTGTTTTTCTCTGTTTTCTTTCTTTTTCTTTTCTTTGTATGTTGGAGTTTATACTACTGGTAATTAGGATGTTTTTTTTTTGTTGTTTTTTTGTTTTTTGGCATACAAATGTAAAATGTTAATTGCTACCATTCAGAAGCTTTTCAGTTTTTCATTTACATTGACTACAAAGTGCATGTGCCAGCTGAATGGTAATATTTTTAATAATGCTACTGATGAATAGGATAGTTGTTGTCAGTATGTAAAGCTTGTGTTTTAGTAATGGTTAAGTTGTGTGTCTTTGTTAGACTGTCTTCAGGGGGGATTTTTGTTAATGGTGACAGAGCTATGTTTCAGTTTACTTTAAGTCATCTTGTTCCCTTTTTCATTTTCATTTTTTTTATTTTTTTTTTATTTATATATTTTATTTATCTGACTTTATGACTATCTATATGTCTATTATCCGTATTTTTCTGTATATCTATCTGTAATTTTCTGTTGGTCTGATATTATTATGCTCTTTCTGTCTGTTTGTCTATCTGTTTCCCTGTCTGTCTGTGTATGTGTCTGTCTGTCTGTCTGTCTGTGTTCTGTTCTTTCTTTCTGTCTAAAACAGTATTGTTTACTTCACAGCTGCTTACCATTGTACTGATGGATACTGCAAAAACAATGGAACCTGTACGGATGGAGGTGGCACTAGGCAACCATCTTGCACGTAAGTTTACTATTATATTTATGATAGTATTAATTATATTATTATAACTAGATCAAGGCCATTACACACAAGCTTAGTCCTTAGTTGCTCACAGGTTTTGTTCTCTGGAATATTCCTTTCTTTGTACCAGTCCTGATATTGCTAGTACAAGTTATTAGAAACTGGTAATGTTTTAGTTTCACACCCACACAAGCATGTCAATGTTTTGCATTTTAGTGTAAAGCAATTTTTAATGTTTTTAAATAGGCGATTTACATTATGGTGTCATATACTACCAATACCAGAATGCTTTGCTGACTTTCTTTTGTATTGCAATTAGTGCAAATTGTTTTACTAATCTACAAAGGGATTAAAGATTTGAATATGAAAGAAATTTGCAAAGAATGCTGGTTTTGATAGTAATAATGAAAATCGCCTATTGTACAGTCAGTGAAGTAACTTTGTTTAATGTATTTTTACAATGCAGTTGCCCAGACACTCATTATGGAAAATACTGTGATAAACTTATCCATAGCAATGGTGTTTCGCCATCGTCAAATAGTAGCAAGGGGAAAAGCATCGAGGATGTTGGTAAGAATATTTCATATCTTTTTGTAATTTTTTCTTTATTTCTAAAATGTAATGATAAGTTTTGTAATTATGGCACAGACTCCTTGATGGGCATTGCGCTCTTGGAGTTAATGCCACTCCACTAAATATGCTTAAATAAAAGAAATATTTTGATTTTGAAAAATGAAGAGTAAAAAACAAATGAATGAGTGAAGAACTGACTACCAGAATGGACTTATCCGTTTCATTATATTTCCTTTTTGGTGGATTTAATAATATTATTTATTTTGTACCAATTTTATGATTGTGCAAAAGTGAACTTACTACTAGAGTGCTGGTTCACAATTTGAAATTATAGAGAAATGACAAACAATATCTTGATGAATTACATTATCAACTGAAATGAAAAAAAAAATGATAGAATAAATGAGGAAATTATCAAATGAATGGGTGGATGAATATATAATATGAAGTATCACTTGGCTATTTCTAGTTAAATGTACGATAAATCTGAGCTCAAAGGGATAGATGTTTTGAATGGTATCTGTGACTAAGTGAATATTTTAATGAATTACCAGATGAGAGCTCAAGGGCCAGCTACTTACAATCAGGACACTCAAACCATAAACACTTTATGTTTTTGTTTTACTTTGCATGCTTTGAGTGAATCAATTTGAAAACATTATTTTTATAACATAGCGCATTTGAGTTCAGTCCTGCTTTTCTAGAGGATTCAAAGCAGTACAAAGCTCAGAAAATTAAAAATTAAATAAAAACAAGTTTTGATGGTTCAAGTGTCCTCACTCTAAAACCTGTTTTTACCCAACAAAGGACTAATGTCTGAAACATTAATATCGCCATCATCCTTTTAGGGTGTCAATATATTCTGTAACTGTTGCCATAGAAACACAGACACTGCCCACCCTAGTACTTTACTACAATTGAAGATAGACATTTTTATTTTAATATATTTTATTTTTGTTTTATATATTTTAAATTGTATCATATCCTATTATATCATGTAATTATTTTCAGCTATTGTATATTTATCGCAAATTCAGTTTTTTTTTAACTGCAACAGATATTAATAAACTATTATTATTTACTGGTTTTTAGCCCTCTGCTAATTACTCAGTTCACTGTTGCCTGTGATTGTTGAGTTTAAGTAAGAATAGCCTAAATGAATAATTTGTTTGTGTTGTAGGTACCACCGTAGGGATAGTAGTTGGTATTGTGTTATTTATTCTGCTAGTCGCTGTTGTTATTGGATGTCTTGTTCATAGACATATACAAAAAAGGTTGGTTCTGTCACTTCAACTTCTATAGCTTCAACAAACACATTTTAAGCAAATATACCAAAATGTCCAAGTTCAAGTGTTGATGCTTCCAATCCAGACTAATACAATTTGCCAGAAGATAACTTTTGCATTTGTTGTTGAAATCTCAAACTTCAAAAACGCTTCAAAAATGGACTTGTTGCAAATTAAGCTGTGCTCGGTGATTAATAAGTTGGTGGCTGCTTTGTGTGTGTGTTGTAATTGTATAAATTTTGTCCTCATAATTATAGTGCCCTTGTTCAACCAACTTGATTGCATTGAGCTGCGTCCTATGCAAATCAGCTTTGAGCTGCTAGTTAGGGCAAATTCTAATATTCTAATAATTCAAACATTTGTTATTTATTATTGTTGTCATTACCATTATCCATAGTTATTGTCAATAATCAGCATTTTTTTCATCACTTATTGTTTAAAACATTCATCAATATCATTCCCAAGTCAGTAGCATACTGTAGATTAAATGTCAAAGTAACATAATAAACTGTTGTTATTACTATTATTGTTATTAGCAACAAAGACGACAAACTTTACAAACTTTTACCATTTAATGATAACGTCAACAAAATGAAATTGAGAAAACAGAGAAAGTTTTCAGTACCAAGATGCAAAACAAACAGGCATCAAAACTCTTACATTATCGCTGCCGCATCTAGTTTTAACCAAGATAAATAAAGTATAATTATATAGGTTTTAATTCAATTGTAATATTCAAATATTCTTATACATACATATATATATAGACCCCCTATGTTTTTCTTTCCCTTGTATTGTACATATTTTACGCAATTCAGCTTCTGGCTGCAATGTAATTATTTTAATAAACATCTATCTAACATCTATCTACTTGTTTCTACAGATATATCATGAAGATGCCATTTGATAATCCTGTATATAAGAAAACTACAGAATCTAACAGTTCTCTGGATAATATAACAATACCATACTTTTCACGGCATGGAGGACAAAGAGGACAGCGTTTACTGGTAAGCTGCTAATAAATTATATAAATAAATTAATTATAAATATATATTTGACACACCTTATCATTAATCGTTTTAAAAAAGAACTTGAGACATTTATTTTTTACATATCATTAGCAAAATTTCTTTCTAGTTTCATTTTTCATTTCATTTATTCTTGTATATATCTTTATTTTAAGGAATCTATAAGGACGTTTACATTTTATTTACAAAGTATAATAGAGTCCTAGATATAGCGCTCTATAAATCCACAATTTATTATTGTTATAATTGTTGTTGTTATTGTTATTATTATTATCATTATCATCATCCACATTGTGGATCCACACCTAATTGGCAAACACGTTGTTAAATTCTATTGTTCCTAGTGTTTGATAACACACATGAATCATAACAAAGAAACATATAGTCCGTGAGGTTTTGAGATGGATTCTCACTGTTAGCACCCTTGAAGTATATTATACACATCTTTGTTTGCATTTTGATTTTTGACAAAGGTGGAAACCAGAGAAAACCAGTAATAAGATCATACAATTAACTCCTCAATATAAAAGTTAAACCTGGCAGGTTGATGCTGTCATCCTGAACTCCTGTCCACTCTTACCATCTATAAAAAAATAGCAATTTACTCAGTCTACCAACCAAAAACTTCTGCAAGTACATTGTAATTGGGCATGCTTTAAGCAGCAAGACTATAAAACATGTGTGATAATTTTGTCTGTTCTTCTTTATTTCAGAGTTCTTTCAGAAATGATGTTGATTTGGATAGTTCTTGTGTTGCATGAGCTTGATGGAAGCTGCTACTATCTGTAGGTGATAAAAGTAGATATCGTCTTACACTGCAAAAATGACAAAGAATTTATTAAAAATCTAATTGTGCTTATGGTGGACCAAGACGGTGTTTTCTGGCACTAACAATTATACCAGCATTCTTGCAGTGTAAATCTGTATTGATCCTTATCAATTCAAAAGCAAATTCTCCATTTTAAGGAGATTGGATTTTGTTGAAACATCCTTCAGATAATAAATTAACTCAAGTCTATACAAAGTATATAATTAAATAAGGCTTAGGAAATCTACTTGTTTACAAGGCAATGGTGCTCGTCTGTTTTCATATACAAAATGTTGTATATTACTGTAAAATGGTTGTACATCAGACTCTTGAAAACAAGAAGAAACCACTAGAGCCTCTGTACAGAGAGTTATACAATATTATTATGAAAATATATAAATATGAATTACAATCCAGGAGATGTAATGTACAAAGCAGTGTATATAATGCTCTATGTACACATATATGTATGTTTATTTATGGTTATAGTGCAGGGTAATGTCGCTTAAACCAGGAAGCACTACATAATACTCTTATGCTGGCTTTAGAGTTTGTTACGTGTCCATTGTATATAGTTGGAAGTTCTACTGGACATTTTGTTTTTGTATTGGGTATATATAATGTCTGTCCTGGCGATAGATTGATTGAATCACAACTGGTTTTGTGTTTGTTATTTTGTAATTGCTCATTGTACACGATGTAGAATCTATTTTTTTTTTAATTGCTAAAATCTTTTTTATAGTTTCATAAGATAATAACTTAATATGAACATCATTTCTTTGCAATATATCTTGTTATGTATGCAATTGAACTGTGAAGTGAATACTTAAAGCCATGATCAAATGCTGACATGTTAAGTGGCATGACTGGACATTTTCAAACCACTTGGACTGAACAATGGAAAATGACAGTTCAGTATCAATCAATAACGTTAAATTATATTTGTGAAACTTTCTGAAGCAGCATTGATTCAGGCCATCATACTACCTGATAAGAAATTGCAAAGACTTGGATGTTGTTTATTGAGTGAATTAGATAAATTTTCTAGCTGCATGTTGACTAGTTTATACTGTAAGCTGCATTGATGTTGCACTTCATTATTTTTAAGAAATATATGGTAAAATTATACGCCTGACCTTACCCTGCACATTACTTGTACATAACAAGAATTAACATGTTATACTGTATTCACACCAAAGATTAATAGATTGTAATATGGTGAACAGTCTGGAACTGACTTTTCCAGTGTTTGAGATATGAGTGAGCTGTAATTGTCTGTGTTTTACAACCATTTTCGTTGAAGTGCGACCCTTGAAGCTGAAAATCTGGTCTAGAACTTGGAATTTTGGTGGTGATGATAACAGGATATGGGCGCTTTATAAATAAAGATTATTAAGATTATTATTATTATTATGTCAATCAAAAAGCCGAAAAAGTTTTCACTGTGAAACAAATGTGACAGTCTGCTCACACTGTTGGCTTTTTGATTGACATCCACCAAAATTCCAGGTTCTAGAACAGACTTTTAGCTTCGAGTGTCGCACTCTCAATGAAAATGGTTGTTAAAGATTTTCCCATTCCATGTTTGGCTGGTGAAATTTCAAATCATAAATCAATTTGGATTCACACCAGTAATTGTGGTGTCTCCAATAATGACTAATGATCTTGAAAGTTTATTTATTACTCAAAGGCAGACAACTGCCCAAGTACAAATTCACTCTGACTTATGCATGACAAATCTGATGGTTGGACAGGGTAAACATTGTGTGGTTCATAAAAAGGACACTAATCTAAAGCCGTCAGGCCTGAAAGTGTTATGCCAGAACAATTCCCTAGTGCATAGTGTATAACAGGAATAGTCCCATTTTTCACTTGTTCACCATATTTCAATTCAATTAATAATGTCAAGTAGTTTTTTTTCTAAGAATGATCAGAAAGTAATTTTTGTGTTCAATGTGGTTTTGTTTGGGGATTTTATTTTCATTTCAAATAATGTTTAGGAATACTTACAAGCATTGAAAGTTAATAAGAAGTTTTTGATTATATTTTTTGATCACTGATAAACAGAGTATTTGGATGTAGATACAATTGATCAAGACTGAAATTCTCCTTGATTTTTAACTGCTCAAGGAGAAATCACTTGGAATCATTCATACACCAAAATTGTTTGATCAAAATAGACATTGTTGGTCAGGCTGGAAGAAAGAAGTAAGATTAAACAATAATGTCTGTAACTGGGCCTGGATATTTTGATCTATTATTGGTAATTACAGCTAAAATCGTTGCATCACGACCAGGTGATTTTTTCTGCAACATCAATGATGCCACCCACCTCTGTGGATCGATGGTTGGTGTCACAGAAAACAAAACCAAATTCAGTCGATGCAACGATTTTAGCTGTAAATCGAAGAGTGATGTATCGGTGTACATAGTATTGTAATTAGCCAGATGAAATTACTACATTGGGATAACTATCCAAAGATATTTGAATATTTTCAAGAGGAACATTTGATTCTATGAAATCAGAGGTATTTTACTGTCAAGATATAAATATATATGTTGTATTATATAAAATGGCATGACAACCATGCTTTCAAAAGGGTGAATCAATAGTGTTGGGTTTGAATGCACTGCCTTTGTCACTAAAGTGATTTTCACAACACTCGCAAACAAGTTGTTATAAATAGAGTGTGGAAATATTCTAAGAGCTGGTGCTTAATGCAAATGTGTTTTCACCACTTGCTTCTCAATTTGTATTTCTCATTGTTTTTAGTTGTTTGTGTAGTTGTTAGTCTGTTTGTTTCTTTGTTTGTTCATGTCTTTATCTGTTTGTTTGTCTGTGCCCTGTTGTTGTTTATGAGCGGGAATTCTGGTAAGCTTTATTGTTCTGTGAAGCACTGCAAATTAGTAGCTACACTCTATTTATTCCACTTTGTTTGTTGATCATATTTACTTGCTAAAATAGAGTACAAACACTAAAAGTGTGCAACATAAATACCACTAAATAGTGCTATTTTATGCTAATTCAATAGTACAACTGTTGCACACATTTAATGTTTGCACTCTATCTTGAACAATATTGTTTTTGTTTGATTTAATTATAACGCCCAGAAGTTATTATCATTTATAGTTATCAACTTCTGTAAAGGCACAATTGATTTTAGAGTGCTTAGAAAATGTCCATGAAATAAAATCTAAATAGTTACTACCTATTAGTTCATATTTAGTGACTAATTTAGACAAGTAAGTTGTGACGAGTTATTGTTTCCTTTGTATTTGCATTTTCTTCGACTGTTCTGGTTGAATAATAGCTTCTAAAGTCTTTAAATATATACTATTAGTTAGTAACTAATTAGATTTTATTTCATGGACATAGTGTAAGCACTCTAGTAGATAAGCTTCAATCATCCTCCATTTTTTTCACTTTTTGAGGCAAATTCTGTCATAGAAAACAATCAACCCTTGCAGACCTTGCACCTATTCTCAACCTATTGCAAAGCAATAAAACTCTTCAATCAATAGAAACTGTTTTCTCGCAAATTCGTTCGTCCCTCAAAAGGAGAACAAAATGGTAGTTGATCTCTAATAATGTTGAAGAAATTCCACTATATTTAAATATATTTACTAACAAAACTATGTAAAATGAGTGTATATAATGACTGTAAGCATTCTGTTTGTAAAGTTTTAAATTAAAACAGAAAAAGCAATTACCATTATTGGTGTGCCTTAACTGAACTCATTCATAGCAAAGTGTCAAGTGAACCAATGTTATTGGCCCGTGTAACTAATTTTAGCAGAATAACCGAATTCTAAAGAATATAAACAGTTGTTGTCAAGACTGCAGTTGAATACCCTGTGAGAAGAGGCATTTTTTAATCTCCCCCAAAGGTCAGGGTAGCAGATGATACATAAGAACTGTTCAAAATGAAGTATTTAACATTGAATGAGAAAGAGTACATAGAGAAATTAAGGGGTGCGTTTACACAAGCTGGCTAAAAGAAATAGCTGAAACCATAGCTAACTACTGAAATTTTAATCTAGTTCTTATTTAGAGTTGATTTTTTTTCAATGACATCAATGAAAACCACCAATCGTCCAATAATACTAGTGCAAAACAATGAAATATGGTAAAATCTCTTTTAATTTAAATAAAATTGAAATAATTTCAGTATTACCCTGGGTACCAGAGGCCGCGAGGGGCTGAGAAATATTCTCAGCCCTTCGCGGTCTCTGGTACCCAGGGTATTTCAGTATCTGATAAATTTTACACTTTCCATGCCTGGTCAGAAAATGCTATTTATATAAGCAGCCCATTCCATATTTCCCTTCAAAGGTCTTTCTTGTATTTGCCCATATATTTTGCATATTCAATAGTCATTAGAGGAATTTCCAAAAATTCTGTGAAAAAAAGTTACAAATGTTCTGTAATACATGTAACTCCCGAATTCTGATAATTGAAAAAAATTTGATCTATATAGTCATTGGCCAAGTTTAGTTACGGCAGTTCTGGTGTAATTCTGGTTTTATGTTGTAGACTAATTCCAAGATTCTCTTGATGGCTGCATCCTTATTCTTGTTGACGTTGTCACCTAATTGCTTTAGTTTGGCTTGTGTGTTTTCATCTATTTTAGACTGGAAATCATCTTTGGAACCCATATGCTATCAAAATAAACAAATAGGAGTTGAGAATAAATTACTACTGCAGTACTGCAACAACAATCATCTCACTTCTTTTTGATATTCTTGGAACTGCTTTTCTCTTTCTGCTCTGTAAGCATTGATTTCTTCCACTGCTTCTTCCTTTGCCTGTTTCAGTCTTTTTGTTTTACCTGGAAATGAAACAAAGTAATAAATAACAGAAAGGATTAAGTAATTGATAAAATATATTAAATTATTCAAACATTAACTTGACCCTGACGTCAAGGTGAAGTCGTGCCCTGCATATGCCTTTTTATGATGTTGTAATATGAAGAGAGTTGGAAACTGGTAAATGGGAGTTTACTCAAATCTATAACAAATCCAAGTGTCTTACTTTAGACTTCCTTTTTGTAAACAAGATAAATAAGACACAATGAGAGTCATATGTCACTGGGAAGTCTTAGGGTAGATAGCCCCAGTTTCAAACTAGCCACACAAGTCACTTTCGAAACACTACCATCCATCGACAGAAAAACACATGGTAAATTGATTAGGAGTATTGAATAAGGATTGAAGTTTTTTATGATGTATGTTATAGGGCGATCGGTGTCACTATGGCAACGCCAAGGCGGAATTCCTCTTCGCATATTCTTAAAATTCTCAGCTTGTAATCGTAATTATAAAAAAAGCTCACGTTTTCTTATAGCTGACGTAATTACCCTTCACCAACGTGAATTCAGTCGAAATCTATGAGAGCGTTTTAGCTGCCTTAAGTACAACACTTTGATTTGTTACAGATTTGTCATTGAAAATGTGTTAAAGAAGTGATAGTTGATATTTGGCTCCAACTTTGTGTAGAGGATAGACATTATATTTTAAAAGAAAACTCAAAAAAGTTTTATCGCTATAGAAGTAATATATACAACATGAGCGACCGATCTGTATGGAGTATACAGTGTCGAGCTGAAGGCAAAACAATGCATGTTTTCTTTTTACTTTGTAAGGTGTTAGTAATTTCATTCTTACAAAACGTTTTGGGAATCAGCTTATTATGGCTAACATTGCATGTTTTCTTTTTACTTTGTAATGTGTTAGTAATTTCATTTTTATATTTTACAATTTGTTGTTTTACAAAGCCAGCTAGAGTGCATACACTAAAAGTGTGCAATATAAATACCACTAAATAGTGCTATTTTATGCTATTAAATTCTAATTTTTTTAATACTACTAAATAGTGACAACTGTTGCCACACTTTTAGTGTTTGCTCTCTATCATCTTCGTCAATGTACAATTATATGCACACAATCATACAGTATTATGTAACTTTGATGAATTTGGTACATTTTCGCCTTTAGAGTCTAATGTCTGTCCTTATAGCCGTCGTTATATCTCTTTTCTTAAAGAAAGCATGGGTAAGTTGCTTTACACGTAATCTGCTTGGTTCACGGTCTCCTTGAACAATATGCAAGTGTGTATTTTCATGTTTATTGTAGTACATGTTGACAAACTTGGTATGACATGCTCTACAACTCTTTATTGGTATTAATAATGTATTTTTTTTCCACTAAATTTTATTATATAATAAAAGATTGAAATGTTTCTGAGAAACACTCACAATTTCTGAAGCAATTTGAAAATAAGGAGGCCAAAAGGCCTGGGCACGACTAATAACTCAGTTTCCACAAGTCATACATAGCTTTAAAAAATGGTGTGATTTTACTTAGATGTAATACTGTAATACTTGTGCATAAACCAAACCTGATCAACAAATTCATGATTTTGCTGTCATATGTATCAATTTATTGTGACGTCATAATGACACAGTGGTAATGTTGTTGGCTACATTGAAAAAAAAAACAAAAAAAAAACATTGTATCTGAAATCTCCGAAAATTTCACTTGAAGTGCTAAAATATTACTGTTACATGGGTCAGTAAAATGATTAGTTTATGTGTGCTGTATTTGTTAATTTTGGGGCCTGGCATGTTTGCAAAATTTGATGTGAAGTTTACTTAGTTTGTAAGATTTTGGAAGCAAATAAAATACATGTTTTTATTTAAGAAAGTCTTTTCAACAAAAAAAATATCAAATCTTGTGGACCATAAAACCAATTATACTGGCACTACACGTTAAGGTAGTACTGGACCCTTGCTACTGCACATCCAGCTGATGCACGTGGATCTGGGTAAAATGTCCTGCACAGCTAAATTGAAACTGTGATCAGAAACAGTGATAGAACACTTGCATCATACGCGATGCTGGCTTCAAGTGTCCCATCAACTGCAGAACCACATATAACAATAGATGTACCCATGCTTGCCTTCTCATTTTCTCTCTCTCTTAAGCTGGTATTACTAATAGCTATTACACTAGTTAATTAAATAGCGGTGTTTTATTACAGGTAATATAAAATAGCTTACATTACAATCTGGTTTGCACGCTGTGTACCTGACCTCTAAAGTGTTGACATGAGAGCCGGAGTCGGCAATATGTTGTAAGCTGGGTTCCCTGTGTCTGATATAGCAAAACAACAAGTTGCTAGCCATCGGAGTAATACATTATTAAATTGTCCAGTAAAATTACGAATATGGGATCTTCGTTCACCCAATGAACTTATAAAATGCTTATCAATACCATATACATGAATGTATTATCTTAAAGAAGAGTACATATCAATACAAAACTGACATCATTCCACAACAATTTTATTGTCATACAGTTTGTTGCCCTATAGCCGGCCACATTTTGCATTATCGGCTCCTATTTTCTTCAGAAAAGTGATCCCCAGATAAGTTATTTTATTCACCTACTTTGCAAACATGTAACTTTCATTAAGAGTTAATGTGATCATGTTTTATGGCAAAAATTAAATGGCCCTAAATTGGGCCAAGTTGTCCTAAATACCGGCCATAAATATTTTCGAAAAAAAAGCAAAATTTTGAAAGTCACAATTGGACATGAAGGAAATAAAGAGGGTCAAAATTATTAGTTTTCTTCATGGAAACTTTTTTTTCATGGGTCTTTTTCAAAGTTCACAACCACAGACTAAAAGATAGATAAAGAATTTTATATCAAGAATCGAGAACTTTTTAAATTAAAAATTGAGAACTTTTTAGATTAAGAATCGAGAACTTTGTAGTTCAAGAATCGAAAATTTTTTATCTGAACATTATGGACAATGTAAGCCAGAGCAGTTTAATGTGATTGGCTGAATCAGGGGACTGTATCTTTGTAACGGGTTGTGATTGGTCAATTTCGGATACAGTCCCAGATTAATAAGCAGTTGACTAAATGGCTTATTCTGATTGGCTGAAAACAGAGACAGTCATGAGACTGTCTCTAACTAAGGATTTTCCATTTTGACATGCCATTTTCCATTTTGAAATGGCACACTGTTTTAGACTCTCCATAAGAACATTGACTTAGTCAGCATAAAAAACATACCATGTGTCACAATCAAAACTTTATTTTTTCCCCCGAAAGCTCATTATTACTACTACAATTCTACCAAACAACAACTTTTTTTGGCCCAGCAATTTTTCAGAAATTGAGACGAGAGTATCTCTGTTTGACTCCAAGCGCATGAATACACGGAACTGAAGCAACCGATCAAATATTGACGTTCTTGGAATGAAATTGAAAATTACAGCCTAAAACGAACACAGAAACCCCAAAAAAACTCCTGTAGAACCTTCAACTCAAAAATAATTCATTTTTTGTATTTGTTTGCTAAAACTTTGAATTCACGATTTAAAGCAATAAATTTACTTCAAAGTGGCCGGAATTTGGAACAACCGAAAACCCGGTACCAAAAGTATATAAATACTAGCTATTATTCCTTTAAAAAAACGCACAGTTAATCTTTCAAAAAAGTAGTCAAGAGTAATTTAAAAAGCAATCTAAAGATACATACGTTTTCGGGCATCAGAAACTAAGTCTGCAGCCTTCTTTTCCGCGGCTAAAAGTTGCTGAATTCCTTGCGAGTGAGACGCCATCTTGAATTCTATTTTCAAGTGATGATCACATGATCACAGGGTACCAGATCTCGCTCCAAAACAAGAGATCAAGAAGAGAAGGGAAGGGAAGGGTAGGGAAGGGAAGGGAAGGGAAGGGAAGGGAAGGGAAGGGAAGGGAAGAGATTTGATTATAGTCCATGAATTTTGGTCGAATTAAAACACGCATTTTCCATGATTTTCGTGGGTTACAGTCTATGTATTTTCGTCGAAAAACATGGAGTTTTGATCATTTTGGAGTTCTATAGTCCATTCCTCACACACTGACTGACTGACTGACTTATTCATTGATCTGTCTGCCATTCAACTTTCAGTTTTGATCCATTAATATACCGACTGGTTGAATGTGTAAATCATTTATTGATTCCCTCATTGTTGAGCCATCTGATTGTAGACATGAACCACTTCCTCAAAAATCAGTGATTTAACCAATTTCAATCAATACAATGATGAATCAATTTTATTTACCAATAAATTCCATGTGGTTTAAGACCAGAAAACAACTATTTGCACTGCACAGATAAGGAACTTACATTTTACTTAAACATACAAAAACATGTTTGTTCTATTTATTGCTATTGAAAAACACACAAGATGACAACAGTACAATTGACTTTATTGAATTTAAATTAAAATACTTTACATCACAGCTACACGTCAATATGTTGCGCAAGCTAATAACTGGTCAATAACTGGATAATAGATATGACAAGTTAGACAGACAAGTTTTTAGTTGTTTATTGCTCAGATTAAAGCCTGGTCTGGGTTGTTCAAAGCTCAATTAGCACTAATCCTGGGTTAACTCTTAAGAAAACCCTGTTAACCCTGGATTAGCACTATTCAAGCTTTGAGCAACCAGCCCCTGGTTCTCACTTGCAACACAAACACAGGGAGGAAACTGTATAAAGATCAACATCAACAAAAGATGATTTGGCTTGTGCTGGCAAAGGTTCATAACAGGTTTTTCCTGGCATTTGTCTCAAACAAGTTAAACTCTGTTTTTGCATTTTTGCATGCAGTAAATTTTATGCTTAAATCTTGAAAACCATGAATATAAACTGGAAAAAATCACCAGATTGAACCTATTTATCAAAATAAATCATGTCTATGACAATTCAAATATGCTTGTTTGTGGCAAATAAACTAGATATCTTTCAAACAATTTAGCTATCAAAACTTCCAATTTGGGATAATTAACATCTTTGAAAAAACAAGTCATTTTATTTAAACCTAAATATATGCTAAACCTAGTGAACAGAGATCATATGTTTTTGTTTACAATCAAGAATAAAGTGACATGCTTCTGTTTTTTTAAATTTCTAAATTAAAAGCCAAAAATGTATTATAAGATAAACCTTTTCAAGACATTTCATTGTGGCTAATGTACATCCTTTGAAAAGTGATAACTATACATGTCTGAATATTTTACAAAAATTGGTAGTACAAATTCCTTAAATTTTGACAAACCATTATGCTAAAGCACTTATTTTGGACATTTTAATATTATAATGTAACACAACTTAAGATTTCATAACGTTATGAACACGACTTAAGATTTCATAACGTTATGAAGACAACTTAAGATTTCATAACGTTATGAAGACAACTTAAGATTTCATAACGTTATGAACACGACTTAAGATTTCATAACGTTATGAAGACAACTTAAGATTTCATAACGTTATGAACACGACTTAAGATTTCATAACGTTATGAACACGACTTAAGATTTCATAACGTTATGAAGACAACTTAAGATTTCATAACGTTATGAACACGACTTAAGATTTCATAACGTTATGAACACGACTTAAGATTTCATAACGTTATGAACACGACTTAAGATTTCATAACGTTATGAACACGACTTAAGATTTCATAACGTTATGAACACGACTTAAGATTTCATACTTTTTCACCATTTCTTGTCTATTGTCAAATTTATAATATCTGTTCCTTATTGAAGTGGAAAATATTTATACTTTTTATGTTTACTGAATGATATTGCTGCAAAAAAAAATTAACACAGTCATTTATAGCCCAAACAACTAGAAGGGTGAAATTTAGAAATATTTTTAATTTTAAAAGAAAGTTAGATTTGACCGTTTTGATTTATATTTTATACGTACAAATGTTCAAATTTAATTTTTTTTTTTCAAAATGCAAAAATGCAAAAACAGAGTTACACTTGTTACACTTGATGCTCTGAATTTAGTAGATAATTATATCTACCTTGATGTATATTAATATTACACTAGTCACATGATAAATATCCTTATCAATTGTCCTAATTCATTATGATGTCACCAACAAATCATTCATCAAAATTCTATTGTTTAACGCAAGGGATCATGGTCGATTGCTGGGGACAAAACAACGCAAATTCACTGAAATCGTATAAAAATTCAAGGTTTCCAAATACATATGAACACACATTATACCCAAAAACTAGATAATTTTAGTTTAACTTGTTTCACAAGGAGCAATTTTTGTCAAATGTTCTATTGGATTTGGTATTTCCATCCCCTACATAAACAATCTGTGATGTCATAATAAGGGCAATTCCAATAATAATTCACGAAGACAGCATAATACGGGAACAATGCAAAATCCCTACTGTGAAGGCATCTGCTATGTCGTTCTCCTCACAGGTGGATTAGTTTGAAATATCTGGACATATGACAATATTCGCATCTGATCTGTAGAATTTAGAACAGCAAATATCACTTATTGCATAGCCATTTTATAAACTGATTACGTCATGAAAAACAATCCAAATTCTATTTGTAAGTATTCCAATGAATGGAATTCCGTTTCAACTAATTTATTAATATTTGGATCAAGTACTTATTTAATTATTATTCTTATAAAATTCATGAATAATTTAATGAACCCAGACGATAAAAGATCACTACCGTGACGGCATTTGTATGTCTGATACAGAAACCGTCCTGATTTATCGTGAAATATCTCGGCCAAATTAAATCTAATTTCAAACATATTAATCTAAAATAGCAGCATTAACCTAGAAATTTTATAAGTAATATACAATATTCGCGTCCGATCTGTATGGAATATAAAATGTATATTCCATGCAGATCGGCCGCTCATATTGTACATATTACTTATAGATCAATCATCTGAACATCTTTTTGAATGTTTTCTATAATTCCCAGAGCTGGCGAACTCTTTTTGACAGTTCTCACAAGAATAAGTTTTCTTCTCTAAATGAATAGCCATGTGGGTCTTCAACGAACAAGACTGTGTAAAGGTCTACTACATATCTCACAGATGAAAGGCTTTTCTCGAGTATGACACAACATATGCGTTCGCAGATTCCCAGATGTTCTGAACGACTTATTACACCCTTGGACAACACAGGGGAACGGTTTTTTATCCGAGTGAATTAGTTCGTGGGTCTTCAAAGCGCTGGGCTGCTTGAAAGCCTTTGAACATTTGGCACATTTATAAGGTTTTGCGTCTGAATGAACACCGTAGTGAATCTTAAGGGTCCTGACTACTTTAGAACAACAACGACGCTTGAAACCTGTGCCCGCGAGCAATTTACCGCTGAGAACGCCGCGCGCGCGCCACTACTTAACGTGCCGCTTAAGAACACCTAGCATCGTGAAGATTAGGGTGGGAAATCAAAATGTGGTTGTATAAATTAGAATAAATTATTATTTAGACATGCGAAAAAAAAATTTAAAATTAAAAAAAAGGACACAGTAAAATGAGTCTGATGAAGTGAGTAAATTTTTTTATTTTACAAAAAACGTTACAATAAAAGTAAACGAGCAAAAAAAAATGGTGGATTATGTTTTATTTGTGTTAGGAACATAAAATAAATAATAAATGAATTAACAGAGTTCATTTCTAAATTCTTTAGCACAAGAATTTGGACCTCTAATTTTTCTATGCATCAGGAATGCTTTTCGTGGATTTTGCTCTGGACTTCCAAACCATTCCTTAGTTTCGAGGACTCTAAAATGATAATTTGCGTGATGACTACCATGTGAAACTATAGATGATTTTTCGATCGTTCTTCCACCTTCAATCTCAGGAATAAAAGCATATTTGGATTGTAAATACTTATAAAAGTCATCTATACAAAAGTCAGGATCATATTTGTAAAACAAAGGTCCGACGAACACATCACACAATTCACTTGTTAACTGATGTAGATACAGTTTCTTGCTCAAGTTTTTATCAACTTGATTTTGATCTTCCATCAGATGCAATGTTTTCTCAATGCTGTTGTCACTGAAGAGCTCTTGAAGAAAGTTCATCGTCATATTTTTCAAATTGAAATACTCTTCATTTTCAGGCTTTACGTTGATTTCGTATTTTGAAAAATGTTCAAACGCGAGGATCAGTTTTGAACAGGGTAGGTTGTTCTGTACAAAAGTACAAGTCCTGGAAAAGTTATTTTCCCAAAAGGGTTCGTCAGCCTTCCAATCAATAGATTCTTCACACGTTGGATTTCGATACAAAACTCGTTGAATATCTTCTAACCACAAGTTGTGCGCAATGGTTTCGCAGCACTTGTAGAATAGAGATGAGAAAAAACACTCCAATTCCTTCAATTTTTCATTGATTACAGTTGACGTTGGTTGACTTTGTAAATTCATGTTGAACATACTACGGTCAGTTCTGAATGACTATAACGAACAATTCGTCAGTCGTATTAAAAGTTCAATGATAAAAGAACGATAGAAGTACTATTTGTACTGTAAGTTCAGAATAATCCGTTTTTGGGTATGAGATTCAGCTGATGTTGTAGAATCTCCTTCTTGACAAGGTTGAAGTAATATTCATATGCTAGAATAGCATCTGGTGTTGGTGCTCGAAATCTTTCTGTCACCCCATCTTCCATGAGACGAAAGTCCCACTCTTTTGGCCAAGTGAACTCAGGTTTCATTCCTATTCTTTCTATTGTAACCTTGTGGACTCTCTCTCCTTCTTTCGATTCTAGTGTTGCTTTTTCAGTCTGTTTAAACACTGCTGATGTAGGAATCAAACCGTTTTCAACGATTTGTGCTCTTGATTTTTCATGATTCGTTTCATTTTTTTCAGTTTCTGTTGAATTTACAAACAATTTTTTCTCCTCTTTGTTTTCATTGAGCCAACACAAACTCAGTTCACCCTTATCTTGGTTTACTTCTAAACGAAACATCTTGTCAACTGGTGAAAATACTACTGAGAACAGATGTTAAAACCTTTAATACCGCAGGTCAACATACAACAGACTTGGATATGTAATACCGCAGACCATAGTACAGCAGGTTCAAATTCTAGTGTACATTAGAACTGCAGGCTCGTATTGGTTATAAAAACGTTCACAGACATATTTTCCCCACTTACTCTATACCTGATCGTAGTGAAGTCGCTGTAAACATGGAACGTTTGACAATTGTACGTCAACCCACAACTTCTGCTGAAAACTTGAACAAGTATGAAATTCTTGAAACGGGTGAACAATTTTCCAGTTTCATCAGTAACATGGCATCTGCATTTGCCGAATATGTAAGAGATCAAGAACTAAATAACTTCGTTTCTTCATGGCTGGCCGACGCCCAGTCACAAGAACCTATGACTGAACTACATTTTGATATTCCAACATACGAAGAAAGCATTCCAGAATTAAAACCCGAACTCACACCAAGACAAGGGATCATCGAAAAACTGTTACTTAGAGCATTTGCTAATTCAAAGTCATTCATATGGGCATTATCCGATATAAGTAGAGAGCGGTGTGAAGGATGTGAGATTGATGACCCATCACAGTTTCATCATGACTGTATGATGCTAGATCCACAGACCATCGTATGGAGATATAGCATCGACGCTTTGGATAGAGTAGATGAAGATGAAGTTATGACGCTGTTTAAGAGATATACAGATCAAGAGTTAGATACCCCGTTAAACGGGCTTGAACTGTTGCGCTATGAATGTAAAGACAGTAGAAAGGAAATATTAAGTAGAAAAAGAGATGAATTTGACGACATCGCTACTGAGGTGTATCGTAATTATATAAACGGCTATGGCAATTAACTTTGTAAAAAAAAACAATTTTCTCTGATAAATGTATATTCTTTTTTCTTTTTTTAAATAAACTATGCTTTTGATTATACCCATGTCTCCCTGCTTATTATAACAACCTATATTTTATTTCATATTTTTATCTAATCAATATATAAATATATACGAATGCATTTTCAATTTTATGTTCATTTTTAAACTGTCTGTTCACGATGACACTTATTCCTTTCAAAACCCCTACTAGTATTATGATTTCTGGACCTTCCCAGAGTGGTAAAACTGTACTCACAAAAAGAATACTTATGAACAGACAAGAAATGTTTGATCAAGGAATTGGTAAAATTGTGTACTGTTACGGTGCCTATCAGCCTGGTTTTACACAGCTACAAAATGATATTGGAAATATAAATTTTATCGAAGGTTTTCCAGAAGATGTGTTGGAATATTTTCAAGGAGAACATGGTATCTTGATAATTGATGATCTTATGGATTCCTGCTCAAATGATCAGCGTATGTCAGATCTCCTGACTAAACATTCCCACCACAAGAACATCACAGTCATTTATATTGTGCAAAATTTATTTCCGCGCGGAAAGTTTTCCCGTACAATTTCTCTCAATTGTCATTATATTTTAACGTTCAAAAATTGTCGTGATTCTCTTGGAATTTCTACACTTATACAACAAGCTTTTTGTAGTAAAAATGACAGAGATTACGCTATGGAAAGTTTTCAAGATGCAACAAATAAATTATATGGTTATCTGCTGTTCGACTTACATCCATCTTCACCATCAAACTTGAGACTGCGTACAAACATCTTTCCTCAAGAACGTCACACAGTTTACATAAAAAAGATATAAAAGTCAAAACAAGTAAATTTTGTTTTTCATTTGTATGAAAATGTCAGACCGTGTAAAGCGTAATATTGATTTTCTGACAGTACTAGCAAAGTGTAACAAAAATCAACGCAAAGCTTTACTCGAACATTGTGACAAAGACTTGATCCTGACGTTATCTGAAATCGCAATCAACGTACTTAAAGGCATAGTCAACCTAACAGCAGCACAGAAGGCTAAACTTCGAAGGTATAGAAAACAGCTCAGGGTGTTAGCTGACAGACAGTTACCTCTTAAACATAAAAAGAAGCACCTTTTACAAGGTGGTGGGTCAATACTGTTAACGTTACTTCCACCGGTTATTTCAGCACTACAAGAGATATTTTCTTCTAAAAAATCATGAAGTTTACAAGACGTATGGTTTTGATACCAGAAGGATTACTGGATACGTTAGAACGGAAAGAGAACATACAAACTACACCCGTAACAAAATCTATCATACGAATAGATCAAAAAATGGATGATATATTAGAAGATAAAAGTTCAGCACCAGATGATAAAGTAGCACAATACAATCAAAATTTACAGCGCTACCTCGAAGTCCATGAGAAAAACAGAGCATTTGTTCCTACAGTTAAAATACAGCAGGAGACTCCAACACTAACAAATGAATCTAGTTCTGAAATTCCGCAAGACAGTAGTTCTGAGGATCTCTCTACAAAACAACACTTGTCAGAGGAAGAAATATTAGGTTCTGTTCCTAAAACATCAAAGACTTTAGCAAAAGCTATGATCACTCGTTTGAAAGCAAACAGAGAACATATTACATGGAATGATAAAGGTGAAATTACGATAAATGGTCATAAAATCCCAGGATCAAACATTATTGATTTAATAAATGATCAACTAAGAGCTAGAAAAAACTTTGATCCTACCGGCTGGGAAACATTTACTGAGTCATTGAATAAGATTAACATGCCCAAGTACTTGATGCGAAACGAACGACGAAAAAGTCATATTTCACAAGTACAAACTGATTCTCCAGCATCTGCAGCTACACCGTCAACAGAAAAATTCTCTTTTCCACCAACACCACCAACCACGCCAAGAACATCAAAGATTCCTACATTCAAACGCACAAGAACAGCGAAACGTTTCTCCGATAACTGGATCCGATATTAGAACAATAACATAACTGTATATGTTTTATTGAGTAATAAAGACACTTGAGTATACAACAACTTGTTTTTTTTTTTTATTGAACTACATTTAATTAGTCTTGTTTTTCATACGCGTCAATGCTATTTGACTTCGTTTTATTCTTTTTTTACTGTTTGAAAAAACTAACAATCTACGAACAAAATGACTTACACGTTGATCATTCACTCTTAAACTATCGCTAAACGATTTTACTATTTCTAACAACGATTTTCCATGGATTCGATTCAATATAAAATACACACAAAACTGTCCACACATACTTGACGATAAACTTTGTAAACATCGATGATTATAAGTCCACTTTCTAGAATGACTTTTTAAAAAAGTTTTAAATGCTTCTTGATAAAAGGATGGTGCATTTCCGTAAGAATCAAAAAATTCGGCTCTTTCTCTGTTAGGGAAGTACATAGCCAACCAATGCGAACCTTTTTCTGTTTGAGGATCTGTATTCACAATCAGTCCACAAGGATAACTTTCAATTACTTTAGGCAGGGTATCAGAAGCATAAACACCACAGAATTTATCACGACTTCTTGAATCTTGTTCTATCGCTTGAATGAGATCTAAAGTATTCATGCTGTATAGTCAAACAATACCTCTCTCTCCCTCGTAATCTCAAGAACACTGTCTGATTCACCAATACAGTAAAGATTTATAGCTTCTGTCAAGGCTGTGTTGAACACAATTTCTAGCGAAAGATTTCCTCTTTGTTTGAGAGCCATGTATTCTGAAGCATCACAACCGTCAGCTCTCAGATCAAATACAAAAAACCCAAAACCAGCTATGAAGTCTTTAACTTGGATGTTATTTCCCAAATCGTTATTGTACTTTCCTGTGGCTGTGAATAGCGTTTGATAACTCTCTAGATATTTCTTATTACTACCAGTGAGTTTCAGTTTTAACGGTTTTGAAGGTGTTTGTTCTCCATCCACGTAGACACCGATTGAAGAGATACCGAAAAGTTCCATGTTAAATGGATTCCTTGTTAGGCTTCCATTACTAGCAGAGGACTTGTTCATAAACACTATGAGACGATTGGGAATCTGTCCGTTAAAGATATTATCTTTTACTAGTGAAAGAGTTGTTCCTGGAATGGTGAAGGTTTTAGTAACTGTTCTTGGTACTTCATAAAGAGCAGCGGTTGTCTTGAGGGCGTTTTCATGAGCAAGAATAACATGGTTTGCAATCTTGACCTTTCTTACTTTCAGTTTCGCCGATGTAAAATCTATTTTATACTCTTTCCCTGTTTCACCGGACATTAAAAAGTATTCTGGTGCATTTGGGATGAGTTTGATTTTTAGATCAACAAAACTCAAGAGAAATTTACGAACCATGAAAATGTCACATAGTAATGGACCAACAAGTTCAAACTCTTTACTATTGTTGATAAGTTTGTTTCTTATTTTCAATCCGGCGTTTTTACCATCATCGGCTACCTTGGTATCCTCAAAAGCACCAGCTGTATCACTGTACCACATCGCTGTCTGTAGCTGAGACTTTTTAGCACCCATTCCATAACTTAAAACAGTCTTACAATAGCTTTCTGGACTGTAAGTATTTGTTGAGCTGGAGACTAGCGTAGATCCTACATAAACTTCTATTTGCTTCCATAGAGCATGTAATAAATTGTTAACAGGACCAACTTTTTCATTGTCATCGAGATCCGTTCCATCCTTGTGTTTGATACGTGCTGATATCAATAAATTTATATACCCCAAATCTACATAGCTTTCATCACCAACGATGTTAAATTCGATTGGAGTATCACCAGTGACAGTAGATATAGGTTGATATTCAATATCGGTCTTTTTGACAATACTACTCTGTGTGGGACTTATCGTAAATAAATCGAGTTCTTCAACCATACATTCCTGTGAACGGGGATGAATCAAAGCCATGTTGACGTACAGTTGATTTTAAGATCCAAAGATATCTTGAAATGTTCGCGGTTTGACAGCTTTCGATGATCTGACTGACTTTGTTATTTTTCTTCGTTTTATAGTCGACGTCTTCGATTTGGACCGCTTTCTCTTGTTACGTCTATTTCCCGATCCTGTCTGATTGTTGAGCGCATTGATGACTTGGTTAGTTGCAGCTCGTTTTAAACTACCGCTTGTTTCTTTAATCCTATTTCGAATCGAATTTCCAAAATCAGCTCCTTCAGAAACATCTGTAAGTACATTTGCACCTGTCTTAAGGGCAGCTCTTCCTAGGTTTTTCGAGGCACTTGATAAAAACGGTAAGGCTCTTTTAAATATACTACCCAATATACGACCAATTCCTCTTCCTCTCTGACCTCCATAACCACGTTGAAATAGCTTTCCACTAAAATATGCACCTCTGCCTTTTTGACCCTGCGTTGAATAATATTGTCTGTAAAGCTCAGTTGATGGAATGTGTTTTGAAGTCATGATTTTTTTTACACCAGATAAGATAACTGTCTCTTTCGGAAGTGCAAGTTCACTATAGTACGACCTCTTTTGAACTGAACTTTACGAGCTGCACTGTCCAATATATCTATTCTGATATTCTGAATTTCAGAGAGAGAAATAGGAAAATATGTAGGCACATCGAATGAGTTATAGATGGTGTCACCATATTTCCCGGTCGCCGGTAGAACTTTGAGTAGTTTGGCCTTGGTATCACCCACAAATTGATAATCAAGAATGCTAGCGTATATATACAAACACTCGATTCCACCGTTGATATCGCATACATACGGACCGGTTTTCTTGGATGATATAGTGATATCTTTACCCCCGAAACCCAGCATTTGTGATAATTGTTTGTAAAGAACTAACTTGTAACCACTTTTTACATCAACTTGAACTTGTTCAGATATCTCATTGTATGTCAGTTTGATGTTTTCTCCCAACCTTTCTTTCATTTTTTTGTTGATAGCATTAATTAGGATTTGCATTGTACTGTAGTTTCCAGGTTGAATGTGTACAGAATCGGGAATTTTATCAGGACCTATGTATTCAATACGCGATATTTCATCAGGTACATTATAATATGTTTTTGACCAGATGATACTTTGTAACCCCACTTCATATTCTCCGTTTAACAGTATTCTTTCAGGCAACTGTACAGTATAACTTGTCAATGTATTATCTTTATACAAATCAAGGGAAGCATTGGAGGGTAGGAGAACGAAAAAATGTCCGTCTGTCATCTTGAAGAGATAACTAAAACTAGAACAACAATTTGAAAAAACATCGAAATTTATTATTCTTTTACAAGTTGCATTTCGTTACCATATATTGTACCTACGATTGGCTCACCCTGTAGATCGCTTATTGTGTAAACTGGAGGATCTCTAGCTATACGTTTGGTGATTACAAAAACCTCCTTTGTGAAATTAGTGGAATAACCTTTAGAAAAGATAGACTTTTTTCTCGAAAGACGAATCTTGTCTCCTACACGAAAACGAAACTTAGGTTGATCGTTTAAAAGTGTTTTATCATATAAGTTATGCCATATCTTATCCTCATTCTCAAGGGTTACAAGACGTGGTTTTGTTTTGATCGATGAGTGAAAAGTATCATTGTAGCTATTAACAATATCTTGCAAAACGTTAATCCAATTTAATGTGTTTTTAAAAGTAAAATACTTGTATAATTTATGTTTCAGTGTTTGTATTACACGTTCTACTACACTTGCTTTGATTTCCATATTTTGTGTATTAAAGTAGTGAATGTTTTCCTTCTTCAAGAGAGCTTGAAACGTTTTGTTTATAAACTCAGTTCCGAAGTCACTCTGTACAGAGAGTGGAGATCGAGGCTCGGCATCCTTCAAAATCTTGCGGAATCCATTTGTGGTGTCTGTAGCATTTTTTGATTTCAGGGGTACGCACCAAACGAACTTTGACAGTAAATCTATTGACACGAGAATGAAATTAAAACCTCTGTTTTGTTTCTGAATATTAGAAACATCCATCAGATCAATCTGCCATTGCTCATCGATAGAATTAACTAGCGTAACGTTACGTCTGAATGATTTTCGCACTCTGCGATGTAATGTGTACGTAGACTGTGCTGCTAACCAATCTTGTACAGTTTTTCTTGTGATTGAGTTACCCCCTACATCCTTTGCAGCACGATAAAGCGTTTCCCCTGCGGAAAAACTTGCGGGACTTTTTGGATTGTAATAAAGTTTTTTCAGGAGTTGATTGATTTGTCTTTTGCTTTTTCCCATCAGTTGTTTGAACGATAACTGTACTATTACAACAGGCTAGAGTGCATCTGATTTGTCTTAAAATGTTTCCAAGTTTTAAACCATTAGATGGAAGTGGTAAACAGCACTTCATGACTGAACGGCTACTTTGAGACAGAATGAAAAAAATTGTCAACGTTCGTTGTATATCAAAGATTTCCAAAAACAAATAAACAAACAAAGAACAAAATATATGTATATATGTACATTTGAGAACTAACTAGAGAAGGAAAGTTTGAGAAAAAGATGTTTCGTTTTTTTCTTTTTCAATAGAAACTTTTTTTTTCTTATCAGAGAAAGTATGAATGATTACACTTTAATTGGATTTATCTATGTTGGTGGTGTGAGTTAGAATTTCATGGTTGTTAAGCAAGCGTGACTTATGTTGGTAGAATCTTTTTACTAACCTATTGTACACAAAGTAGCGTTTTGTTTTATTTCAATGGAGCTCATGGTCTTAAATACGTTATTGTTCTACAGCGCCTTGGTCTTTACCAATGGATTAACTCATCTGTGTATTATACACACTTCAACGAATTTTATGGATTGTTCGTTTCGTAATCTGAACAAAGTACCTCGTTTTCATAATATACCATTTAATTGTACAACACTATCTTTACGAAACAACAACATCAAAGAGATCAACGTTTCGGTGGTTTTGCGTGATCTTCCATTTGTCAAAGTGATTTTATTGTACGGTAACCCTCTCAACTGTTCAGATACTCTACTGTGTTTACAAAACCTCGTGGTTGTTCTATCACATTGTAACTGTTCGAGTAAGCCTACCAACATAATATCTACAACACCATTACCTTTATCTTCAACACGTTTTCAGTCAAGTACAACAGGTATTTCTACAATTTATTCTACGTTGTACATTGCCAAACATTCATATATGATTGATACAGATTATATGGTGCTCATTATTGTTTCAATACTCATTTTGATTTTGGGATCGTTAATAATGTATTACATTATGATACACTGTGCTCAATCAAAACGTTCACGTGCAAGTGGTATTCAAATGCATGTTATTGACAATATGGATATGGATGAAGAAGAAGACGATGGAGAACAAGAAGTACTATTTATAAGAGAACATTATGATTAAAAAACGCTTTTATTAAAAAAAAAAACACTCGTTACGGTTACATCAATACAATGTTAAGATACAACTATATTAAGAATACTTAAAAACGCTATTCGATAAAAACTATACTAACTGATTATTATTTTTTCATATAGATAGTTTTTCTTGATAAATTCAATGTTTTGTTCAGTTTCATGTTTGATTATCAATTGCTCTATAGAAGCAAACGCTATCATTAATTTGTTCATCATCATAAAATGAAATATCTTCAGCAGTGTATTCATCGTCTGATTCTGATTCAGAAGAAGAAGCGAAGAGATCAATACTCTCATTATCTTCTCTGTCATTCTCCTCTTCCATTTCATTCTCATCCAAATGATAATTGGATTGTTCACCCAATGTGTTTATCTCAGGTATATAGTGTTTCGAGAATAGATTAAGTGAAGAGAGATTAGTCGAAATTGGATTAGATTGTTTTGATTGTCTATTATGGTCGGAAGGATTCCAGATAAAACCAAATGGAATTGTATCAGCTCCTTCATTGATAATGATACGTTTATCATACACAAGTTGATAGTTCTTCTCTTCTCGTTTGTTTATCACTCTTCTAGTAACTGCTTCACGTGTGATTTTATTATCGTTCACCAAGGTGATGACTGGTTTTGAGTTCATTTCTTTCACCATGTTTTTCATCGATTCCATGTTGAGCTTTTTGGAATTTGCAAAGTTCAATTGAAATCCTTTGATTTTAACAGTACAGGAACCATCTGATACCAGATAAGAATAGTTCTTCGGTCCACAACAAACAAACTCTTTAATATAATCTTCTGGAGAATGATTTGTGGTAATTTCGTCGGTAAGATCGCCAAGGTAGTCCCCAAGAACAATTCCTTCATCTCCCTGTCGTTCCACCAGCATGATAGAATCTGTATCAGTGTACAACACCCTTTCTTTATACTTATCGAGAAGTTTGTATAGTTCAATACGGGCCCATGCAGTAGTAAAAATTCCAATGAAAATATTTGTAACTGGACTCTCTCTTACAAATTCTTTTTTCTTTTGACAAACTAATTCAACAACTTCATCATTGATTAAATAGATATCATTTACATCATACTCATCTCCATTGAGAAAATCATAAAACCTCTTAGCATCACTTATCAATACCGATTGAGGACGATCAGTTCTCATCGCAAAGCGCCCCCACAGTGAGTTACAACACATTTTACTTATAGCTCTTAGACCAGGGTTATGTTGGATTTTTTCCGGTCTTAAATGTATACCCTCGTTTTCATAATAACTTTGTATGTATTGCTCTTTGTCTTCTTGTGTTGTAACCCAATTGGGGTAGGAAGAACTTTCTTGCTTAGAACGAAGAAATGTGTTGACATATTCACTAAATAATTCAAACGAGGTTTCTGGGAAGTGCCACACCTCAACCCATTCTAAAATCGTATAACCTTTTGAAACAGCAAGTTTTAATTCAGGCGTAGCCCATGTACCATAGAAACTACGCTCTTTTTTTGAATGATTACATTCTTTAGAATTTGAAATAACACAATTCTTACATAAAGGAAAATACAACTTACCATTGATTCTCACAGGTAGTACCGGAAAATACAATTTTTCGGGGGCTAAAACTTTACATTTTACTATACCAAAATAATCATCGAGTTTACCGAAATCGCTCGTAATTCGGATTGGATGTGACGAGGGAAATTCCTTAGTTTTTTGGACAAATGGATAAAGGGATGTAAAATCAACGTAACGGATTTTTTCACCTGGAGAGCAGCTGTAAAACAATTTTATTCCATTTGTTCTACCACCGTAAAAACTATCCTTCGGATTAAGATTTCCCACTATTTCGTGGGTTGAAAAATAGTCTTTGAATTCACGAGTTTTTTCTAGTTCATGATACTGACACTCCCATATAAAACGAACAGTGTAACCTAGTTCACGAATACGTTTTTCTCTGGCCAGTGTTTCACTGTATATTTGATGATTTTTTACATTATTGCGGTGTGGATTTACAGTGTGTTGATCAATACATAAGTTATGTGCATGCCAGTAGCAACCGTAGAAACTATACACAATATTATTAATTGGATCGAAACCATCAACGTAATATGTTTTCTTTAATTCATCGTCATAGATACTATGTTCACCTACATTTTCAGCATGATGGATTCTGGTATTTTTAATGTGAGCTACAAATTCTAACCACTTTATCGCCTCTTGTGAATAGAGTTTTTCCATTCCTCTATACAAATCTTTTGGTACGATTGCTATAGTGTTTGGTTTTAGAAATTTGCTTCTGTAGATTGCCATGACAGTAGATGCTATTGTAACATATTGAAAAGGATCCGTTTTTGTTTCTTCGAGAAATATACTACGAAATCGAAGACAACTTTCTCTTAGTATGTTAACATCTTGAACACAATATTTCAATATTTCTTTTCTGAAATTAAACACATAATCACTTGAAACCATTGATGTATGCCATTCAATCAGTTTCTGTCTTTTTTCTAGAGATAATGAATCAGGTGAAAAATATTTCAAATCTGGGATTGATCCTTCATACTCCCAGTTCTCCGCTTTGTTGAAAAGATGAGGAAAATTCCCTTTTGAGAATTGAGAAGTATCTAAACCGAATGTTTTTGGTAATTTATCTAGTGCCATACCAAACCAATTGATTGAGTCGATAATCCTTATGTTATAGTCACGAACAAGTAGCTGCATAATTTTTTGTCCGTTACGAATTATACTTATTTCTGAGGTAGGTCTACACTTTAAGAGCCAATTTAGAATAAAAATTGAATCAAACGCCTTTGAATTGTGTGCTAGAATTGTGTAATCCTTGTGTTTTTCATCAAAAAGAAACGTGCAAAAATCATCAATTGTATTGTATCCTTCAAACACATTTGTGTCTCCTTGAAAATTTTGTGAAACTGCGAAATTAACAATGTGTTCTCCACTTGATTGATCGGTTTCAAAGTCGAAAAACATGAGTCTCTCTGATGGTTGTTTAACATTTTCTCTTTGCATAAAACATCTATGTGGATGTACAACCTTTTTTTTACAAATAAAGCATGAATATTCACCACAAATATGTTGCAATTTTCGTTCCGTATCCACTATTGTATTACAATCTTTACACCGAAAACTTTTTAAACATTTCGATCTGTACTTTTTACCATTCTTCGTTTGATTCTTTTTGTGTGATTCCAAACATTCTTTTGACCGACAAAATTTGTTACAATCTGGACACTCAATCAAAGAATTAGAAGTACGAATGCATGACTTTTGCTCACACACTTTACAACGATCATTGCATGGATGATCTTTAGCGGTTGAATAAAAATTTTTACATTTATCGCATTGAAATTTTTTTCCAAAAAATGCTGGTAGTTTTTTTGGGTTAACGACATCAAAATGATCCTGATTATGATATATGATAATTTTCTTGTCGCTTTTTTTACCCTCAAAAATGATAGAGTTATTTTGTGGGAAACTAATCACTATTATTTGGAATTCTGGTAAAACAGCTTGGAATTTTTGTATCTCTTCAAGTCCACATTTTCCTAACGGTACTCCAGCTTTCCTGTGTAAATCAATGGCAAGCTTCTTTTGAATAGATCGACCTAATTTTATTTGTTTCACTTTAGGATCGTTCAGAGCAATTGCTTTTCCAGTTATTATAGCTCGAGCAGCACAAAGTGAATCATTATTTCGGATTGTTATGATGCTTTTTTTAAGTTTCGTATGCTTGTTATAATTCAAAACTTTATACGACTTACCGCGACCTATTGGTGATTTTAAACCAACGATATCAATAGTAAAACTTTCATCTAATTTCAACGATTCTTCCGACTGTAAAACTTTACCTAATTCTTTGAGAATAAGAGATGGTGATTGTTCTTTCACAGTAACAAGACGTGTACTAAGAGGTTTATGAAATTCATTTGAAGTTATTAACACTCTCATCCTATCTCTATTTACATCAGTTAGTTTACAAGACTTTTTAACGTCAGTTATAGCTCTTTCTAAAAGATTATCGAGAGATTCTATACAATCTTTTAACAAATTTTCTGATTTATCTATATTAATTATCTTACCAGTAAAAACACATGCATGGGCCCCATATTTTTTAACTTCTCTCTGTGAAACCTTTTGTAGATTGTACTCAAGGCGATTTGAACTTGACGTAGCGGGTTGTTCGAAGTCGGCATTGTCGCTGTGTTTTTGTTCAGTTGTTAGTGTATTTTTCAACAGAGAAGTAGTAGAATTTAATAAATGCAAAGCTTTGTTTTGAAGAGTGATCACTTTATCTAGGTCTGGTATTTGTTTTTGTAATTCTTTGTTGGAACGCTTTAACAACTTTTTAGCTTTTTTTTGTTTTCGTTGAACTCGTAAGCGTAAAGATTTGGTGCTTTTAGTGGTATTCACCACTGATGTTTTAACCATAGTGTTTTAACAACTAGACTAAACACGAGTAAAAAAGGTGAGTTATATACAGTTAACGAACCAATCATCTCCTTTCATATGATTGCGAAACTATCAGAACTATTGTTAACCGCTATTACACAATATTTGCATGATAGTATACTCCCCCTGTATTTATCCATTATAATATTACAACATACACGCATAATCAATAATCTCTTTTCATGATTACGAAATAACCAGAACTATTTTCAACCACTATTACATAATAACTGTATAATAGTATACCCCCCCCCCCCCCTTATCTTACGATTCATATTACCACACCCTTTCGCCCCCCATCTCCTCTCTTAAACTACCTTTTTTCTCTTAATTGTGTCATTTTTTTCACTGCGTTTTGCATTCTTTTAAAAAAAACACTCACTTTTTTTTTTACATTTACATTCCTCTATTTTTTCTTATAGAAATAAATAACACGTTTTTTCAACACAATATTTTTTGTTGAATTTTTTTTTTTACAAATCCGGTTAAAAAACAACATTGAAGAAACGACATAGGTTTTTTTAAGAAGTGAACAAAAAAAGAATTGTTCATTTTTAAATTTAATAAAAAACAAAAATTAAAAAATTTCACTCATAAATTGAAAAAAAAATGTTATTAACGAAATCACTTTTTTTTTTCTCCTACTGAAACTGATAAGATACATCAATAGCGATAAATAGAAAAAGCACTCAATGTTCATAAACATTATTGTTCATCATCATCTTGGATAATTGCTTTTCTCTTTCTGCTAGTCTTTTTTAATGGTGGATCTGTCATTGTCTCCTTATCTGCAGTCTTCACACGTCTAAGTATTTTAACATCGGCCCACTTGAAGAAGGTACAACTGTACTCGCCTTTTTGTGAACACTTTAGATAAGGTCTTCTTGGATTTTTCTCTGATTTCGAAATACATAATGTTGCAGGCTCGTTATGTTCGCATAACTGAATCTGAGTTTTCACCTCGCTTGTGACTTTGTTTTCCAACACGTCGATGTATTCATGAAACTGTTCGGCTTGCGTGAAAAATCCACATGCATCTTTTTTACATTTAATGTACTGGTCTCCTTTCTTACTTAGGAACATTTTCAATCCTTCACTGTCCTTTCCACAGAGACATGTGTACTTTTCCAAAGAAACCATCTTGAAAAGTTCGTCGTTCTCAAAACTTATTTTGTTTACTTCTTAAAAAAACCTTTTTGCAGAAAAGAGGACGAATGTATGTTGCTGAAGGTTTTTATTAGATGATAAGGGATTAAGTGATTTGCAATATGGGGCGTGTCCAGTAAAAGAACGATGTTGTTGTTATATTCAAAGTGTTTTGACATTGACAAGTTGATGTTCACCTGTCTGTAAAGTGGAATGTGTACCATCGCTATTGGTGAAAATCTTAGTTGGTATTGACTGGCAATATCCCCTGTGTATAAAATGGGAGTGTACAACGTTACTATTGCTAGAAATATTAGAGGGGGGTGTTATTCAAAATATAGTACCCACGTGTGAAAATGGGAGTGTACAACGTTACTATTGGTAGAAATATTAGAGGAGGGCGTTCACAGAGATAGTATCCCACGTGTGTGAAGTGGGAGTTAACAACGCTGTTATTGGTCGAAATATATATGATATGTTGATAAAAGATGACCACATAGGGATAAAAGTGTTGTAAATAACTTCTTTGTTATTAATCTATCAAAGGAAGCGATATGGATTTTGAGTATTAGACTAAAACAACAGTTTCATGGTAACCAATGAGATAATAAAAATAAACAAGATTGATGAAGTAAATGTTTTTTAACTGATATCAGTTTTTGTAAGAAGATCAAAGCTTTAAGATCTGTATCTTCTAACTAAAACAAAATAAAATTGTGAATGAAAAGTAGAAAATGAACAATTTTATTCAGAATAAGTTATGTAATAGGATTAGTATTTTATGGCTTTTATATCTAACATATTTCTGTACATTAAAACTGATGTAATTAGTTTTTTTAGGATTAATAAAAAGAAAAGAAGGGATTATGATGAACATGTTTTCGTACATTTTTGTCGATATCAATTACTAGTGAGTTTTACAAGATTTCAAGTTTGTATAGAAATGTTGATGTCAATTTTTAAAAGTTTTAATATCTGTATCTTTTAACTAAAACAAAATAAAATTCTGAATGAAAAAAAAAGAAAATCAGGAACAATTTTATCCAGAATAAGTTATGTAATAGGATTAGTAATGCATGGTTTTATATCTAACATGCTTTGGTACATTGAAACTGATGTAATTAGTTTTTTAGGATTAATAAAAAGAAAAGAAGGGATTATATTGAACCTGTTTTCGTACGTTTTTGTCAGTATCAATTACTAACTGGTTTTCAAGATTTCAAGTTTGTATAGAGTTTTTTATGGCAATTTTTAATCTGTCAGTGCTTTGTTTTTTGTTTGGCTTATAGCATTTAAAAAAGCGAGTATTAACAAAAACTAGTTTAGTATAACCAACCCTCGTATAAGCATCTGCTGGATACAACAATGGAAAACGTTAAAGAAAGTAAGTTGAAATATTTAGAGAGAATATTATTTGTTGTTATTTATATTGAACTAAAACTCGTTAACGGTCACATGATGGTTTTTTAGGTAATGATTATTTTTCTTTTTTCTACTCAGAGTGTAAGGGCTGTAAAAAAGAGGTGGTAGTTACGAGGATAATACAGGTGATGCCTTGCACTCACCGCATTTGCGATGAGTGTAAGACATTCCTGATGGAATTAGGCATGTGCCCTTATGGGCCATGCAGGTAAGTGATAAAAATGGAGACAGAGATATCCATTATACTTTTATTCTATGAATATAAGAATATATGTTAAACATTTCGTAATTTGTTTTTTTCATTACGTTTTTTTAATGTTTTTATAGAATTCAACCTAAATATATGATCATGGGTTTGGCGGTGGATGTCGATCCAAGTCTGCGTTTTTGAGTAAGTAGATTTATAATAAATTAAACTGTTTATTTTATTAAGTTTCATTGAAACCATTCTGAAACCATTTTCGTTCAAATATGATTACATCGGTATGGAGGATCATTTAACAAACAGACTGTTTATTTTATTACGTTTCATTGAAACCATTCTGAAACCATTTCGTTCAAATATGATTACATCGGTATGGAGGATCATTTAACAAACAGGTGATTAATAACTGTATTTTTTTGTTTTCTTTTTAGGATGTCCACTTAAAGAGTTACTAGTTTTATATTTATATTTATCTATTTTCTTTTTTTATACTCGTTTACTTTTATTGTAATTACGTTTTTTGTAAAATAAAAAAAATTTACTCACTTCATCAGACTCATTTTACTGTGTCCTTTTTTTTAATTTTAAATTTTTTTTCGCATGTCTAAAAAATAATTTATTCTAATTTATACAACCACATTTTGATTTCCCACCCTAATCTTCACGGTGCTAGGTGTTCTTAAGCGGCACGTTAAGTAGTCGCGCCAAATCCCGCCAAAAGACAACATAAGAATAACACAAGGAGCCTTCGAAAATTATACTTCAACCAGCCAAAACCCTCATTTTTTGCGCGGGACTCTATATTTTTCTTAATTTTTTCTGAAAGATTTTGTAAAAATCTTTCTTTTGGCAAGATTTGAAAAAATCCTGATGACTTTTCAACATTTCACGCGATGGTAAGTAGTTTAGGGTTTCACTTTTCAAAGCGATTTTAAGTCATAGACGACAACAAAACAGTAAATTTTGACAAAATTTTAAAACATATATAATTTATTTTCACATATTTGTGTAAAATAACGTCTGGTTGAGATTGCCTGTAAAAACTACGTCAATAGCTTTATTAGTTTTTGGTTAATAATTTTTTTGGTGAAAAATGCATTTTTCGTCATTTGTTCTTCAAAAATGTCAAAACATGGTTCCGTTCAAAAAATTTTATCTCAAAAACGGGCTCGGGACCATATAGATTTCTATCCATTTTTCGATCAATCGATAAATTCTCTATAAAATATCTTTCTAAGAAAAAATCGTGATGACTTTTTGCTTAAGTAATCAGGACCCTTAAGTTGTTGTGTAGTTTTGAATCTTTTGCCACATTTTTCACACTTGTATTTCTTTTTCTTGTCATCAGAACAAACGTGCTGTATGTGACGGTCGTAGTAGTCTTTGAAAGAGAACATTTTGCAGCATTTTTTGCACTTGTAAGGAGGCCTTGACAGCTAGTTCTTCGCCGCTCAACTCTGTACTTTCAGAACTGCTGTTGTCATAATCATCCATAATATACCAATTGAAACACTTCCAATGTCAAATAAAATAGCGTAAATAAGCACATCATTGCTGTAACTTCCTATTAGATGACTGAAATATTTCAAAAATAACAGTGAATGATATACCTCAGAAACGAAAAGTCTTCAAATGATATGTACTGTACGCCGCCATTTTGAATTGTGAGTAAACCGAGAGGAAGTGGACACTAATGTAGTGGATTATTAATCGAATTTTCTTATAAATACCGGTAAATATAAAAGCGTTATTTATTTATTTATTTTTTTGTTTCTTTTCAGAAAAGAGTTATTTACAACAAGGGTTTTTTATCAAAAGAAGAAAAAAATAGACTGAAAATGATTTCTGTAGGGCTTGGTTCGAACCCTGGAAAGGGAAGGGGGGGGGGGGGGGGGGAAATCCGGAAATAAACGATCGGGAATGGTCGTCGCAATTTTTCAAAACAACCCTAAAAGATACCGAACGGTTTCAAAAGGGCATGGCTTTGCAAATTGTTTTTCTCTTAAAAGATACCAAAACCATGAGTTTCAGCAAATCTCACATTTCAAACCCTAAAAGATACCAAATCCCCGATTTTTACCCCCGAAAGATACGACGCGCATCCCCGACCGTTTAATTAGTAACGCAACGTTACGTAAATAGAGGTGTTTTATTACAGGTTTTACCAAATGAATTACGTTACAATCACTGGCAGACCATACCAATTTCCTGTGGCTTACTGATCGATCGCGAGGGGTCGTGTTCTTCGTCTTTCTTCTTCTTCTCTTTATACAATAAATACCCTTGTTGTATATAACCTTCTTTTAATAGGGATACGGTGAGATATCGGCAAAGATACAGTGGAATACAGTGGGATACACAAGTAACAGTGGGATACAGTGGAATACAGAGGGATACAGTGGGATACACAAGTATACACAGGGATACAGTAGGATACACAGGGATAGGGTACAAAAGAGACAATGGGATATATAATCACGTATAATTACACCATATTTTAGTGCCAATTCATGGGGCTACACATGAAGTACTAGCCCACGAGGGTCTCAGTCCACCCGAGCCGCGTTGTTTGCCTCGTTTCAAGACCTCGCAACTACTCAAAGCCTGAGAACAAGGGAATCCCTTTTATGGTTACCCATCATCCTTTTTCAAAGGTTATAAATTCATCCTGTTTTCTTCATCGAAGCGAACAAATCTCTTTGAGAATCTTAATGCGAATGATGGCTATAGAAAGCGACTTTTCTTTTCCAGGAATTTTAGGTAGATCGTGTCTTCAGATCCACAGATGGGTAAGTTGACGATAGAACCTTTATTACTTCGATATTGACCAGTTTGACATTACTTAGATCAGAATTCGTGAAGTTTAAATATCCCGCCAAATTTTAACGTCATCCATAAATTACAAGACAGATCAAAAGCAATCAATTGAACTTAATTTTTCAAATCGTAAATTCCAAAATTTGTCAAAATAGATTTAGATATGTTTTAAATTAGTTGATTTTTAAGCAAATTTGTGATCGAGATCTGCTACAATGCTGTTAAGGGACAACCACTTTGAATTACTGAGCGTTATGAAGAAAATGTGTAATTAATTCTTTCCAAGCATATCTCGTATAAAGAAATATTGCAAATCCACTTAAAGCAAAATCATAATCGTCACTGACTTCTAAACGTGTGTTAACAATCTGGTTGTGAATATATTCATAAGTTGATTGATTTTGGATTGCTAGTTCTTTTGAATCTCAACATATCACGTTGTACGAGTACTGTTCATTTATTTCAGTTTATGTCCTTTACTTTTTTGAGTTTTTTTTTTTTTTTTTTTTTTTTTTTTTTTTTTTTTGCTTTTTTTAGGGTGGGATGGGTAACAGAGCAGTGTGGGCTCCGGCCTTTCAACGCTGTGACAACGGTTTGAGTGTTTCTCGTTTCTTTCATGGCACGAGGATTTTTTTATTCAAACATATTCTTATTGCTTCAAGACGGTAATGCTCATAGAAATCATTAATGATCTTGTTGTCGGAAATTTGGATTTGCTATACGATTTGTAAATATTCAAATTTGAAATTAATATATGCAGTATTCAAAACAATAAGTTACCAGAAAATGCTACGAAAAACTTTCATTCAAGTACTTATCAACAAAACAGATATTATCTAGTTTCTTCGTAGTTTGTCCTAAAACAAGATCACTTTTGTAGCCTTGGAAATACATTATGTTCAGTAATTTAAAACAATTGATTTTAAATTAAATATTGAAATCGAAAAATGAAATCAATTCTCGATTAATAGTGACATTAATTCTCTCTCTGTGTTCACAAACGGTAGTTTGACTAATCCATGTAAAACAAATCAATTATTTTAACGACCTTAACTCTATCAAATTTTTCAAGCAATTTTGACAATTTCAATACTTTAAAGTGGTCTGATTAGCTCAGAATATTAGTAAAACTTGCAAAACAGTAATTTTACGAAAAGCTAATGGTTAATGTTATTTTATCCCGATGTGATACTCTAATGATTTGTGTTTGTATTCATACAGGTGATTTCATTGGTTGCAGTAATGGTGGCTATGGCTGGTTATGTGACAACTGCTGTGAGGATGGCTTTGGTGACAATGATGTGCGTCTACTGGGTGGTGTCCGATGCAATTGAAGCTGCCGTGGCAGTCGTGCAGTGGGTGTACGCTGTGGCGAATGCAACAGTTGGATCATTGGTGGCACTGGTGCAGTGGACAGTTTTCGTGATGAAGTGGCTGTACGTGGTTGGTCGATTCATGATTAGAATCATCGTCATCTTGGTACGATGGTTCTGTGTTGCAGTGGTGGTAACTGCTAGAGTCATGAATATGTTGTTGCCGTGGATGGTTCTTTGGATGTCGACTTCTTTTGGAATCTTCATGGCATTCGTGCAATGGATGTATGGTGCTGTGGTGGTTTCTCTTGGAGTTTGCATCAAACGGGTAAGGCAGTTGCATCGTGTACTATGTACTGATGATTGTTGTTTATTCCATGAGCAGTCGGGTCATCATGAAATAGCTGATGAGGTCGTAGCAGCTGAACAGACAGCCTGGGTGTGTCCAAAATGTGGTCGTGTACTTGCCTCCAAAGCAGCGTATGTCAACCATATGAAGATGCATTCTAGACGTCTTAGCTGTTCTATCTGTGTCAGAATCTGTAAGACGAAGTCCAGTTTGATGAGACAGCACACTGATGGGAGCACACTGATCGGAGATACTATTGAGGTATGTTTTTTTCTATTTTTTAAGATTGTACTAAACTCGCTTTATATTATTTTTAAAAAAATTAAAAAAACGAAAAATACAAAATACAAAAGCAAAAAAAAAATTATTACTAACTTTATTATAATTATCATCATCAGCATCACCACCATCATCAATGTCATCACAACCATTATAATCATCACCATCATCATAACTATCACCACCATCACTATCATCATCACCACAACAAACATCATCATTACCACTATCATAACCATCATCATCACTATCATTATCACCACATCCACCACCATCACCATCATTATCACCACATCCACCACAATCATCACTATCATTATCACCACATCCACCACCATCATCATCACTATCATTATCACCACATCCACCACCATCATCATCACTATCATTATCACCACATCCACCACCATCATCACTATCATTATCACCACAACCACCACCACCATCATCATCACTATCATTATCAGCCCATCCACCACCATCATCACTATCATTATCACCACATCCATCACCATCATCATCACTATCATTATCATCACCACCACCATCATCACTATCATTATCACCACATCCACCAACACCATCATCACTATCATTATCACCACATCCACCACCATCATCACTATCATTATCACCACATCCACCACCATCATCATCACTATCATTATCACCACATCCACTACCATCATCACTATCATAATCACCACATCCATCACCATCATCATCACTATCATTATCATCACCACCACCATCATCACTATCATTATCACCAAATCCACCAACACCATCATCACTATCATTATCACCACATCCACCACCATCATCACTATCATTATCACCACATCCACCACCATCATCATCACTATCATTATCACCACATCCACCACCATCATCACTATCATTATCACCACATCCATCACCATCATCATCACTATCATTATCATCACCACCACCATCATCACTATCATTATCACCACATCCACCAACACCATCATCACTATCATTATCACCACATCCACCACCATCATCACTATCATTATCACGACATCCACCACCATCATCATCACTATCATTATCAACACATCCACTACCATCATCACTATCATAATCATCACATCCATCACCATCATCATCGCTATTATTATCATCACCACCACCATCATCACTATCATTATCACCAAATCCACCAACACCATCATCACTATCATTATCACCACATCCACCACCATCATCACTATCATTATCACCGCATCCACCACCATCATCATCACTATCATTATCACCACATCCACCACCATCATCACTATCATTATCACCACATCCACCACCATCATCATCACTATCATTATCACCACATCCACCACCATCAGCAGCACTATCATTCTCACCACATCCACTGCCATCATCATCACTATCATTATCACCACATCCAGCATCATCACTATCATCACCACATCCACCACCATCATCACTATCATTTCACCACATCCACCACCATCATCATCACTATCATTATCCCCACATCCACCACCATCATCATGACTATCATTATCACCACATCCACCACCAACATTATCACTATCATTATCACCACATCCACCACAATCATCACCACTATCATTATCACCACATCCACCACCAACATTATCACTATCATTATCACCACATCCACCACAATCATCACCACTATCATTATCATCACATCCACCACCAACATTATCACTATCATTATCACCACATCAACCACAATCATCATCACTGTCATTGTCACCACATCCACCAACATCATCATCACTATCATGATCACCCCATCCACCACCATCATCACCATCATTATCACCACATCCATCACCATCATCACCACTATCATTATCATTATCATCACATCCACCACCAACATTATCACTATCATTATCAGCCCATCCACCACCAATATCACTATCATTATCACCACATCCATCACCATCATCATCACTATCATTATCATCACCACCACCATCATCACTATCATTATCACCACATCCACCAACACCATCATCACTATCATTATCACCACATCCACCACCATCATCACTATCATTATCACCACATCCACCACCATCATCATCACTATCATTATCACCACATCCACTACCATCATCACTATCATAATCACCACATCCATCACCATCATCATCACTATCATTATCATCACCACCACCATCATCACTATCATTATCACCACATCCATAGCCATGGGTTTAGTTATCTAGTTCGCACGTGAATGCATCGGCAAAGCAGCAGGGAAGCAGCGGCAGGGAAGCAGCAGCAAACAGCAAAGTAACAACAGCAAGCAGCAAAATAGCAGCAGCAAGGTAGCAGAAGCAAAGTAGGTAGCAGCAAAGTAGCAGAAAAGTAGCAGCAGCAAGCAGAAAAGTAGCAGCAAAGTAGCAGAAAAGTAGTAGCAGCAAGCAGAAAAGTAGCAACAAACATCGAGGTAGCAGCAAGCAGCCAATTAGGAGCAGCAGGCAGAAAAGTAGCAGCAAAGTAGCAGATAAGTAGCAGCAGCAAGCAGAAAAGTAGCAGCGAAGTAGCAGAAAAGTAGCAGAAGCTTGCTGCTGCTACTTTACTGCTACTTTACTGCTACTTTGCTGCTACTACTGCGCTGCTTGCTACTTCCTGCTCCTACTTCGCTGCTTGCTGCTGCTCATTTGCTGCTGCTACTTGCTGCTGCTACTATGCTACTTGCTGCTCCTACTGCGCTGCTTGCTGCTACTTAGCTGCTTGCTGCTACTTTTCTGCTTGCTGCTACTTCGCTGCTTGCTCCTACTTTTCTGCTTGCTGCTACTTCGCTGCTTGCTGCTACTTCGCTGCTTGCTCCTTTTCTGCTTGATGCTACTTCGCTGCTTGCTCCTTTTCTGCTTGCTGCTACTTCGCTGCTTGCTTCTACTTCGCTGCTTGCTTCTACGTCGCTGCTTCCTTCTACTTCGCTGCTTGCTGCTACTTTTCTGCTTGCTTCTACTTCGCTGCTTCCTTCTACTTCGCTGCTTGCTGCTACTTCGCTTCTTGCTGCTACTTCGCTGCTTCCTGCTACTTTTCTGCTTGCTGCTACTTCCCTGCTTGCTCCTACTTTTCTGCTTGCTGCTACTTCGCTGTTGCTGCTACTTTTCTGCTTGCTGCTACTTCTCTGCTTGCTGCTACTTTTCTGCTTGCTGCTACTTCTCTGCTTGCTGCTACTTCTCTGCTTGCTGCTACTTTTCTGCTTGCTGCTACTTCGCTGCTTGCTGCTACTTTTCTGCTTGCTGCTACTTCTCTGCTTGCTGCTACTTTTCTGCTTGCTGCTACTTCGCTGCTTGCTCCTTTTCTGCTTGCTGCTACTTCGCTGCTTGCTTCTACTTCGCTGCTTGCTTCTACTTCGCTGCTTGCTGCTACTTCGCTTCTTGCTGCTACTTCGCTGCTTCCTGCTACTTCGCTGCTTGCTGCTACTTTTCTGCTTGCTGCTATTTCGCTGCTTGCTGCTACTTTTCTGCTTTCTGCTACTTCGCTGCTTGCTGCTACTTTTCTGCTTGCTGCTACTTCCCTCCTACTTTTCTGCTTGCTTCTACTTCGCTGCTTGCTCCTACTTTTCTGCTTGCTGCTACTTCGCTGCTTCCTGCTACTTTTCTGCTACCAGGCTGCTTGCTCCTACTTTTCTCCTTGCTGCTACTTCTCTGCTTGCTGCTACTTTTCTGCTTGCTGCTACTTCGCTGCTTGCTCCTTTTCTGATTGCTGCTACTTCGCTGCTTGCTTCTACTTCGCTGCTTGCTTCTACTTCGCTGCTTGCTTCTACTTCGCTGCTTGCTGCTACTTTTCTGCTTGCTGCCACTTCTCTGCTTGCTGCTACTTTTCTGCTTGCTGCTACTTCGCTGCTTGCTCCTACTTTTCTGCTTGCTGCTACTTCGCTGCTTGCTCCTACTTTTCTGTTTTCTGCTACTTCGCTGCTTGCTGCTACTTTTCTGCTTGCTGTTACTTCGCTGCTTGCTGCTACTTCGCTGCTTGCTGCTACTTTTCTCCTTGCTGCTACTTCGCTGCTACTTTTCTGCTTGCTGCTACTTCGCTGCTTGCTGCTACTTTTCTGCTTGCTGCTACTTCGCTGCTTGCTGCTACTTCGCTGCTTGCTGCTACTTCTCTGCTTGCTGCTACTTTTCTGCTTCCTGCTACTTCGGTGCTTGTTGCTACTTCGCTGCTTGCTGCTACTACGCCGCTTGCTGCTACTTCGCCTCTTGCTGCTACTTCGCTGCTTCCTGCTACTTCGCTGCTTACTGCTACGTTTCTGCTTGCTGCTGCTCCTTTGCCGCTTGCTGCTACTTCGCTGCTTGCTGCTACTTCGCTGCTTGCTCCTACTTTTCTGCTTGCTGCTACTTCGCTGCTTGCTCCTACTTTTCTGTTTTCTGCTACTTCGCTGCTTGCTGCTACTTTTCTGCTTGCTGCTCCTACTTCGCTGCTTGCTGCTGCTTCTGCTACTTTTCTGCTTGCTGCTGCTACTTTTCTGCTACTTTGCTGCTACTTTTCTGCTTGCTGCTGCTGCTTTTCTGCTACTTTGCTGCTACTTTTCTGGTTGCTGCTCCTAATTTGCTGCTTGCTGCTACTTCGCTGCTTGCTGCTACTTTTCTGCTTGCTGCTACTACTTTTCTGCTACTTTGCTGCTACTTTTCTGCTTGCTGCTGCTACTTTTCTGCTACTTTGCTGCTACCTACTTTGCTTCTGCTACTTTGCTGCTGCTATTTTGCTGCTTGCTGTTGCTACTTTGCTGTTTGCTGCTGCTTCCCTGCCGCTGCTTCCCTGCTGCTTTGTTGCTGCATTCACGAGCGAGCTAGATAACTAAACCCATACCCAACCCCATTCACTCCCCTTCATCTCTTCCAAATACATTACCCACAATCATCATCACCTCCATCATCATCACTATCATTATCACCAGATCCACCACCATCTTCATCACTATCATAATCACCACATCCACCACCATCATCATCACTATCATTAGCACCACACACACCCACCATCATCATCCCATAATTGTCACCACATCCACACCCATCATCATCACTACCATTATCACCACATCCACCACCATCATCATCACTATCATTATCACCACATCCACCACCATCATCATCACTATCATTATCACCACATTCAACACCATCATCATCACTATCATTATCACCACATCCACCACCATCATCACTATCATTATCACCACATCCACCACCATCACTATCATTAGCACCACACCCACCATCATCATCCCTATCATTATCACCACATCCACCACCATCATCACTATCATTATCACCACTTCCACCTAGATCACCATCACTATCATTATCACCACATCCACCACCATCATCATCACTATCATTATCACCAAATCCACCTCCATCACCATCATTATCACCACATCCACCACCATCATCACCATTATCATTATCATCACATCCACCTCGATCACCATCATTATCACCACCACCACCATAAGCACTATTAATGTCATCACAATAATTAAGGAGTCAGTTTATATATATATGTTATTATTAAATTATTATCACATTTTCACTTTATATTATTACTATTATTGTTGTTATTATTATATTGTATTATAATTATCACCGCCATTATCACTATCATTAGCAACACATCCATTACCATCATTATCATCGCATCCACGAGCATTATCACCACTATCATTATCACCACATCCACCACCATCATCATCACTATCATTATCACCACATCCACCGCTATCACCATCACTATCATTATCACCACATCCATCACCATCACTATCATTCTCACCACATCCACCGCCATCACCATCACTATCATTCTCACCACATCTACCACCATAATCATCACTATCATTATCACCACATCCACCATCATCACCATCACTATCATTATCACCACATCCACCGCCATCACCATCATTATCACCACATCTACCGCCATCACCATCACTATCATTATCCCCACATCCACAACCATCATCACTATCATTATCACCACATCCACCGCCATCACCATCACTATCATTCTCACCACATCCACTGCCATCATCATCACTATCATTATCACCACATCCACCACCCTTATCATCACTATCATTATCACCACATCCACCGCCATCAGCATCACTATCATTATCACCACATCCACCACCACCATCATCACTATCATTATCACCACATCCACCACCATCATTATTACTATCATTATCACCACGTCCACCACGATCATTATCATTATCACCCCATCCACCACCATCACTATCATTATCATTACATCCACCACCATCATCATCACTATCATTATCACCACATCCACCACCATCATCATCATCACTATCATTATCACCACATCCACCGCCATCAGCATCACTATCATTCTCACCACATCCACTGCCATCATCATCATCACTATCATTATCGGCACATCCACCACCCTTATCATCACTATCATTATCACCACATCCACCACTATCATCAACACTACCATTATCATCACCATCACCACTATCACTATCATTATCACCACGTCCACCGCCATCATCACATCACCCACCATCATTATTACTCTCATTATCACCACACCAGCACCATCATCATCACTATCATTATCACCACATCCACCATCATCATCACTATCATTATCACCACATCCACCATCATCATCACTATCATTATCACCACATCCACCACCATCATCATCACTATCATTATCACCACATCCACCATCATCATCACTATCATTATCACCACATCCACCACCATAGTCATCACTATCATTATCACCACATCCACCACCGTCATCATCACTACCATTATCACCACATCCACCACCATCATCATCACTATCATTATCACCACATCCACCACTATCATCATCACTATCATTATCACCACATCCACCACCATCAGCAGCACTACCATTATCACCACATCCACCACCACCATCATCATTATCATTCTCACTGCTGACATTTTTACTTCAGGGGCAAATAGGTGGAATCAATGGAGGGAAAGTTTAACTTTGCATACTTGATAATATTATACCAAGTCTTTTTTTCAGATAAGATATTATTTACTGACAGTTAGGGGTCAACAGATTTGCAGAAAAGACATGGACTGGACCACACCAAGGTGACAATGGTATGCAAATAAGGGAATGGCGGATAGAGGGTGGAATTCTAATTGTTGAGAGGGGGTTACTTCAGGGGCAAACAGGTGGAATCAATGGAGGGAATATTCAACTTTGCATACTTGATAATATTATACCAAGTCTTTTTTTCAGATAAGATATTATTTACTGACAGTTAAGGGTCAACAGATTTGCAGAAAAGACATGGACTGGACCACACCAAGGTGACAATGGTATGCAAAAAAGGGAATGGCGGATAGAGGGTGGAATTCTAATTGTTGAGAGGGGGGTTACTTCAGGGGCAAATAGGTGGAATCAATGGAGGGAATGTTTAACTTTGCATACTTGATAATATTATACCAAGTCTTTTTTTCAGATAAGATATTATTTACTGACAGTTAAGGGTCAACAGATTTGCAGAAAAGACATGGACTGGACCATACCAAGGTGACCAAGGTGACAATGGTATGCAAATAAGGGAATGGTGGATAGAGGGTGGAATTCTTATTGTTGAGAGGGGGGTTACTTCAGGGGCAAATAGGTGCAATCAATGAACGGAATATTTAAATTTTCACTGTTGATAATATTTTATAATATTACATATCTTTTAGATATTTATATTATTTACTTCAGATAGGATTATCTATTCAATTGGCAATCTGAGGGTGCACACTAGGTGTGCCAAAACTATTTTTTTGCATAACCATTTCACATGTCTACTTCATTCGGCAACTTTTTAAGTGACCAGCTAATCCGCAAAAAATGTGTCATTCGGAACATTCACAACTTCGACATCTTGGTTTCATCAATTTTGTCAATCATGTTATATCATAAATTTATTAATATATTTAGGTTTTCTTTACGTACTTCATAGTTGATTTTTTTATACATCAACTTTTTCACTTATAATATATATTAGTTTGTTAATTAATAAGTTGCTGTTAATATATTTGCCAATTTAATAATTAGCTTGTAATTATAGATTCATATTAATATTTGTAGATGTATTATATATGTACTTGTTTTAAATACATATGCAGGTTCTTGGAAATACATTATTAAATTTAGTTATTAGTTTAAATTAATCAAAATAGATATTTGGTGTATATATAGTTTAGTCTTGGTCTACAAATTCTTCATGTCTGCTGTAGGAATACAATGGTACATAAATGATTTCCTATTCGCTATTCGGCTACTTCGGAAACTCTTCAAAAATGTCATTTTCAAGGACTGGTATATTCGGTTGGTATAATCTAGGGTGCACACTAGGCTTACCAACACCATTTTGTTTTTGCATCATCATTTAACATATCTTTTTCATTCGGCACATTGTTAAGAAACAACTTTGTATTCGGAACATTCGCAACTTCAACATCTTGGCCCGTATCATATTTAATTTTTTCAATGATGTTATATTATAAAGTTATCAACAAATTTAGGTTTGCTTTACTTCATAGTTGATTTTTTTATACATCAACTTTTGCACTTATAATATATATTAATTTGTTAATTAATAAGTTGCTGTTAATTTATTTGCCAATTTAATAATTAGCTTGTAATTATAGATTTATATTAATATTAGTAGATGTATTATAGATGTACCTGTTTGAATTACATATGCACGCTCTTGGAAATACATTATCAAATTTAGTTATTAGTTTAAATTAATCAAAATAGGTATTTGGGGTATATATAGTTTAGTCTTGGTCTACAAATTCTTTATGTCTGCTGTAGTAATACAATGGTACATAAATGATTTCCTAATTGCTATTCGACTACTTCGGAAACTCGTGAAAAATGTCATTTTCAAGGACTGGTATATTCGGTTGGTATAATCTAGGGTGCACACTAGGCTTACCAACACCATTTTGTTTTTGCATCATCATTTAACATGTCTACTTTATTCGGCAAGTTGTTAAGAAACAACTTTGTATTCGGAACATTCGGAACTTCGACATCTTGACCCATATCATATTTAATTTTGTCAATCATGTTATATCATAATTAATATATTTAGGTTTTCATTACTTCATAGTTGATCTTTTTATACATCACATTTTGCACTTATAATATATATTAATTTGTTAATTAATAAGTTGTTAATTGATTTGCCATTTTAATAGTTTAGCTTGTAATTATAGATTCATATTAATATTAGTAGATGTATTATATATGTACCTGTTTTAAAAACATATGCATGTTCTTGGAAATACATTATTAACTTTAGTTATTAGTTTAAATTAATCAAAATAGGCATTTGGGATATATATAGTTTAGTTTTGTCTACAAATTCTTTATGTCTGATGTAGGAATACAATGGTACATCAATGATTTCCTATTCGCTATTCGGCTACTTCGGAAACTCTTCAAAAATGTCATTTTCAAGGACTGGTATATTCGGTTGGTATAATCTAGGGTGCACACTAGGCTTACCAACACCATTTTGTTTTTGCATCATCATTTAACATTATTCGACATATCTTTTTCATTCGGCAAATTGTTAAGAAACAACTTTGTATTCGGAACATTCGCAACTTCGACATCTTGGATCGTATCATATTTAATTTTTTCAATGACGTTATATTATAAAGTTATCAATAAATTTAGGTTTGCCTTACTTCATAGTTGAATTTTTATACATCAACTTTTGCACTTATAATATATATTAATTTGTTAATTAATAAGTTGCTGTTAATTTATTTGCCAATTTAATAATTAGCTTGTAATTATAGATTTATATTAATATTAGTAGATGTATTATAGATGTACCTGTTTGAATTACATATGCACGCTCTTGGAAATACATTATCAAATTTAGTTATTAGTTTAAATTAATCAAAATAGGTATTTGGGATATATATAGTTTGGTTTGATCTTGGTCTACAAATTCTATATGTCTGCTGTAGGAATACAATGGTACATAAATGATTTCCTATTCGCTATTCGGCTACTTCGGAAACTCTTCAAAAATGTCATTTTCAAGGACTGGTATATTCGGTTGGTATAATCTAGGGTGCACACTAGGCTTACCAACACCATTTTGTTTTTGCATCATCATTTAACATGTCTACTTTATTCGGCAAGTTGTTAAGAAACAACTTTGTATTCGGAACATTCGGAACTTCGACATCTTGACCCATATCATATTTAATTTTGTCAATCATGTTATATCATAATTAATATATTTAGATTTCATTACTTCATAGTTGATCTTTTTATACATCACATTTTGCACTTATAATATATATTAATTTGTTAATTAATAAGCTGTTAATTGATTTGCCATTTTAATAGTTTAGCTTGTAATTATAGATTCATATTAATATTAGTAGATGTATTATATATGTACCTGTTTTAAAAACATATGCATGTTCTTGGAAATACATTATTAACTTTAGTTATTAGTTTAAATTAATCAAAATAGGCATTTGGGATATATATAGTTTGGTTTGATCTTGGTCTACAAATTCTATATGTCTGCTGCAGGAATACAATGGTACATAAATGATTTCCTATTCGCTATTCGGCTACTTCGGAAACTCTTCAAAAATGTCATTTTCAAGGACTGGTATATTCGGTTGGTATAATCTAGGGTGCACACTAGGCTTACCAACACCATTTTGTTTTTGCATCATCATTTAACATTATTCGACATATCTTTTTCATTCGGCAAATTGTTAAGAAACAACTTTGTATTCGGAACATTCGCAACTTCGACATCTTGGCCCGTATCATATTTAATTTTTTCAATGATGTTATATTATAAAGTTATCAATAAATTTAGGTTTGCCTTACTTCATAGTTGATTTTTTTATACATCAACTTTTGCACTTATAATATATATTAATTTGTTAATTAATAAGTTGCTGTTAATTTATTTGCCAATTTAATAATTAGCTTGTAATTATAGATTTATATTAATATTAGTAGATGTATTATAGATGTACCTGATTGAATTACATATGCACGCTCTTGGAAATACATTATCAAATTTAGTTATTAGTTTAAATTAATCAAAATAGGTATTTGGGATATATATAGTTTGGTTTGATCTTGGTCTACAAATTCTATATGTCTGCTGTAGGAATACAATGGTACATAAATGATTTCCTATTCGCTATTCGGCTACTTCGGAAACTCTTCAAAAATGTCATTTTCAAGGACTGGTATATTCGGTTGGTATAATCTAGGGTGCACACTAGGCTTACCAACACCATTTTGTTTTTGCATCATCATTTAACATGTCTACTTTATTCGGCAAGTTGTTAAGAAACAACTTTGTATTCGGAACATTCGGAACTTCGACATCTTGACCCATATCATATTTAATTTTGTCAATCATGTTATATCATAATTAATATATTTAGGTTTTCATTACTTCATAGTTGATCTTTTTATACATCACATTTTGCACTTATAATATATATTAATTTGTTAATTAATAAGTTGTTAATTGATTTGCCATTTTAATAGTTTAGCTTGTAATTATAGATTCATATTAATATTAGTAGATGTATTATATATGTACCTGTTTTAAAAACATATGCATGTTCTTGGAAATACATTATTAACTTTAGTTATTAGTTTAAATTAATCAAAATAGGTATTTGGGGTATATATAGTTTAGTCTTGTCTACAAATTCTTTATGTCTGCTGTAGGAATACAATGGTACATAAATGATTTCCTATTTGCTATTCGGCTACTTCGGAAACTCGTGAAAAATGTCATTTTCAAGGACTGGTATATTCTGTTGGTATAATCTAGGGTGCACACTAGGCTTACCAACACCATTTTGTTTTTGCATCATCATTTAACATGTCTACTTTATTCGGCAACTTGTTAAGAAACAACTTTGTATTCGGAACATTCGGAACTTCGACATCTTGACCCATATCATATTTAATTTTGTCAATCATGTTATATCATAATTAATATATTTAGGTTTTCATTACTTCATAGTTGATCTTTTTATACATCACATTTTGCACTTATAATATATATTAATTTGTTAATTAATAAGTTGTTAATTGATTTGCCATTTTAATAGTTCAGCTTGTAATTATAGATTCATATTAATATTAGTAGATGTATTATATATGTACCTGTTTTAAAAACATATGCATGTTCTTGGAAATACATTATTAACTTTAGTTATAAGTTTAAATTAATCAAAATAGGTATTTGGGGTATATATAGTTTAGTCTTGTCTACAAATTCTTTATGTCTGCTGTAGGAATACAATGGTACATAAATGATTTCCTATTCGCTATTCGGCTACTTCGGAAACTCGTGAAAAATGTCATTTTCAAGGACTGGTATATTCTGTTGGTATAATCTAGGGTGCACACTAGGCTTACCAACACCATTTTGTTTTTGCATCATCATTTAACATGTCTACTTTATTCGGCAACTTGTTAAGAAACAACTTTGTATTCGGAACATTCGCAACTTCGACATCTTGACCCATATCATATTTAATTTTGTCAATGTTACATCATCAATTTATTAATAAATTTAGGCTTTCCTTAATTCATAGTTGACTTTTTTATACATCAACTTTTGCACTTATAATATATATTAATTTGTTAATTAATAAGTTGTTAATCGATTTGCCAACTTAATAGTTTAGCTTGAAATTATAGATTCATATTAATATTTGTAGATGTATTATATATGTACATACAAATAAATACATATGCATGTTCTTGGAAATACATTATTAAATTTGGTTATTAGTTTAAGTCAGTTTTTTCGGAAACTCTTCAAAAATGTCATTTTCAAGGACTGGTATATTCGGTTAGTAATTAATCTAGGGTGTACACTAGGCTTACCAATACCACTTTTTTTTTTTTTTTTTTTTTTTTTTTTTTTGCATTGTCATTTAACATGTGTATACATCATTCGGCAACTTTTTAAGCGACCAGCTAATCTACAAAATTTGTCATTCAGAACATTCACAACTTCAAGATCTTGCTACTGTATCATGTAGTTTGTCAATCAACTTTTGATCAAACCATTTGATCACTTGTTATCATAATTGAATATATTTAGGGAGTCTTGACTTCATATAGGTCAACTATAATTGTAATTTATCTATACATTAGTTTGTTAATTAATAAGTTGCTGTTGATTGATTTGCCAATTTAATAGTTTAGCTTGTAAATATTGGGAATGGAATATTAACTCATAAGGGTTTAATTTAGGGGATCAAATGGCTAAAATATGAAGATGTTGATCAATTTAGTTAATGTAAGGATACAATTCAGCACAAATGTTTTAATAAATTTCAGTTTTTCGCAATTAATTAACTCTTTCCAAAAAGATAATTTTGAAAATTCATTCAGTTGACCTGTGCGAGGCTTATCAACAGTTTTTGAGTCATCATTCGGCATATGTGAGTTTGTACGTCTTTCGAAAACTTGTTAGCTCTTGAAACGTTAACATTGCATTTGATTGAAAAAAAAGTGCATGTATTTTTGATATTCCTTTTTCATCTTCAGTTATTAATTTTGCTAGATTTGTATCCTACGTTATTGATTGTTAGTTAAGTGGAAATAAAAAAGTTTCATTTTTCATAATTTCATACTTAAAAGCACTAAAATCAACTGGTTACGTCATTATCACAAATGAAAAGATTACAGCTGAGATTTGCGAGCTACACAAGTTCAATAATTTATACTTTGTTGCATCTGGTGCTTTTTTTGGCAGATAGACTGCTGATAATTAAAATATAATTATCAGCATTTAATTATGAAGCTTTAACTATTTCTGAGTTTTTTTATATAGAGTGAAACAAAAGTTAACTATCTACCAAGTTTACAGAATGGAATCCAACTTTGTTCCTGGAAAAGATGCATACTGTGGAGACCTAGAAAAGCCTGGTTGCATGGTTCTGGTAGCAAAGTATATAATCCTCTTGGTTAGATGCCTGAGACAATTACACAGCAAGGAAATCAACGTTGTTCCTAGAATAGATGGAGACCTTGGATACCATGGTTGCCTGGTTCTAGAAGCAAAGTCCAGTGGTGATGTTCTAAGGGTATATTCCAGATAAGAGGTTCAAGCCTGAGTCTGGCATGTACTGGTAAGAATAATTGTCACGCATTGTTGTTACTATTGTCTTTTCAGGCGGGAGACTGACAAGCACTAGGCCCTGTAACACTTGGGGTCTAGGGACTTGTCTAAGGAAAGTGAAGCGCAATATACAGCCTCTCCTTTCCAGGTGTAGTGATGCTGTGGGATTATTGTTTTGCTTTGACAAACAATAGGTCTTTACAATTAGCCACTCCTACACAAATGTACCTTTAATGGCGCCTTCTCGTGGCGTCTCCTGTTTCAAACTAAGTCCATTAAAGGTGCGACCGAACCTAGCGGTATAACTGGGTTTAAATAAACTGATTACACAAAGTTATCAAGTTGAGGTCCCAGGACTGGACAAACATCAAGAACTTGGACAGATCCTGTTGATGTCATCATTCATGGATTCAATAGGACGCTGGGCTGGAATTAGCTAAATGAGATCAACTGGTCTGTCATACTGTATTGGAGAACCGTTACCTGACTGCAGGGAGATCCACCATGATGATGATGTTGATGAAAATCAATGTTAAGTGCTTTATTACAGTACATCAAGTAAATATACTCAGTGATAAAATGGATAATTTTTGCAGTATTTTACTTATAGTAATATTATGTATGGGTATTTTTTGTACATTAAAACATTAATGTATTAACATTAACAGACAAGATTTGCTAATACACAACCCACCATTGATGCTTATGAGCCAAACTACATGCTTATAAAATTCATCAGTAATGCATGGACTCAGAACAATAGAAAATCACTACTGTGAAGACTTTATGTTAATGAAATATCTCCCCCAAATTACATCTTATTTCAAAAATATTAATCTACAATAGCAGCATTAATGTAGACATTTCAAGCGTAATATGCTATACCGGTATTCACTTCTGTTCTGTATGGAATATAAAATGTCTCACCTTTGGCTCGATATTGTATTTTCCATACAGAGATATTTCAAGCTAAATCTTATTCAAATCAGGACGATTTCTGTATCAGATATACAGATGCCTTCACGGTAGTTTAAAACACACAGTTTAAAAATAGAATAAAAAGATCCCCTAATGAATATATGGGGGATAAGTTCTCTTATCTCATTCTCTTGGTGAGGGGCTATGATGATTTTGAATTTCTTTCATTTTTTGCCCCCCTCCCATGTAGAGGTAAAATGTCATAGCCCCCCCTCCCCATCATGACACATAGCCCTCCTAAATATATATTCATTTGTAACTTTACATTTTGTTCACTTAATAGCACTTGAATAAAAGATCATTTTGAATGAGTAAGGAATATTGCTTCAGTTTAACATAATTTACTTGACAAATCAAAAACAGTTTTCTGTGTTTGATACTCTGATCAAAACACAAGGGGGGCGTAGGAAACCATGATGCATAGCATAGTACTTTCCAGCTTCTCAAGTGTTCTTGAAACATCCCATGCATATGTCATATTGCATTTCACAAAAGGAACAAATACTGGTCTTCTTTTTTGTTTTTAGAGTTATCTTCTGGCAAAGTTGAAGAAAAAATCTGGCCATCTTGAATACCACAGTGAGACTAGGTTCTAATCATTTATTGTTTACAGCGTAAAACCATTTAATATTTGTTCTTTTTTCTGAAATTGACTTTCAATTAAAAAAAAAAACTAAATTGCTTTTCAATCGAAAAAAAATAGAACTTAGAAGAAAAAAATTAAAGGAAACAAATATCAGTGATTTCACCAATGGTAATGAGTGTGAGCACTCAGTCTTGCCATTTTATGTTCTTCCAGCCAAAAGTAAAGCATTTACGATAAGAATATAAGCTGATCAAACTCATTAGCAGAAACAGTATTTAAGTACTTTGTGATTGTATCTAAGCAAGGTTTTTTAGCCAATCAGTGAGCAAAAAATTGATTGACTGATTGATTTTTTTTAAAAAAGGTCATGAAAGAAATGCCATATAAACTGAGCTTAATCATGTACAGGAGAATCTTGACCTTGGTCTGGTACAGACCTGTACTATTCAACCCTGGTCCAGATTCTCATGTACAGATTTCCAGTTTGGTTAAAAGACCCAAATTATTTACCAAATAATATGAGTTGATGTGGCCCCCCTCCCACGACCATGATTCTTAACTAAGATTTTTGACGATTGCTTGATATGACGTCATAGCGAATTAGGGCAATTGTCTAATTCAACTCCAGTCCCTTTTTGAATTCCGAGAGAGGGAATTTAGTTTAGATCAAAAAATATATTTTTTCAAAAATATGCCTATAAATTCTTTTCATAGACAGTGTAATATCTATATATTTTTCTGTCTCTATTCAGTTATTATCTACAATGTTTGAATACAGAACATTTCGGATTTGACATGTGTCGATCTCAACACATTACAGTCATATAATTAACAGAAAAACTAGGAAAAGTAAGCAATAAATTAACAATCACTGCATTGGCAAAGCCTTTTTTACCTTGTAAAAGATGCTGATCTTTGATGGACAAACAAACAGCTGTCTCGACAAGCTGAATAAATTCCCTGTAAACTTCTCCATGCCAATGAAAGAGAAAACTCGATATTCAAGTACATAGTATGGGTTCATAATAATTACAGCTTTTTCGTTAAAAACAGCCATCCTTTAGTAGGGAGGGAAACGTTTCATGACTTCGGCTTGGTCGCGCGTCGAGTACTGGAATAATAGCAACAGCTTATGGCCCTCGTGGAGCCAGTGTATTCCACTACATCCCTAGCTGTGTATCCTACTGTATCCGTATCCCACTGTATCCATGTGTATCCCCTTCTATCCCTGTGTATCCCAATGTGTCCACTATCTCTTTGTGTCTCACTGTATCTATGTGCATCCACAGGTAGCCCAAGCAATCTACTAGTCTTCTTTTCAAAATGGCGGTTCATTGGAAGTACGCGAGTTCGAGTCCCACGCTGGGAGACTTGAAAAAAATCCTTTTCTTATCACTTGATTTTTAATCCATATTTTTCTTACTATTTACTCGGACTTCCAAAGGAAGGTCCGAGGTATAAATTCGCAGGGTTTTTTTTTTTTTTCCTGTCTGTCACAAAATTAAATTTCCCGGCTCTTGCGTGATTGGTTGCATTTCTTCAGTTTAAACCTTATGATTGGTTAAATTGATCACGTGCCATGTGAAACGTCATGGCCTTACCGATGGTTTGCCGAGCTTCGTTTCAATTCAAGCTACTTTCTGGTATTTCAACGTTATAAATGGCTGTAAATTCTGTCTCTGTTACGCTCAAATCATGAACAAAAGCACACTTCTTCGCGGTAGAACCACATTAAAAGATGATGAGCTTTTTCAAAACGGAGCAGTCTGTGAATTTATCTAGAGAGTCACTCACTTTATGAGTGAATTTATCGAGAGTCGCTCTGCACTTTACGAGTGGATTTATCGAGATACTTAACGAGAACTTTATCGAGAACTATACGCTATCTAATGAACTATAATATAACTATTCAAACCACGAATCTGTAAGGATTTGACTGCTGAATTTTCCGACTACAATCAAAGAAGCGAAGAATGTCGAAATCAGTTGCCCGTCAACAAGTCACATACTGCATGTTATTGTACAGCTCTGTACAGCCACTTTTCCAGGGGAAATCTCTATGACAACGATCGTAAGTTTATAAGTTCTTTTATTCCTTGGTTTTGAACCAATTATTGAGTTCAATAACATTTGTTTCGCTGGTTTTATAGTTTAATGTGGAGTTTGCATTTTCATGGCTTATAGAATCTTGGACATCCTTGTTGAAATGTACATTACTTCATTGTTAAATTATTGTGATGTACTAGATAAAACTGATAACTTGACTGTACATGTATATAATGATGCACTAGTAACAATAAATAATCCAAAAATACTAGATCTCGTTATTCTCCGTATGTTTATTACAATGATAGGCATGTTATTACGGTTGCTCGCCAAAGACGTAATCGTGAGACTAGCAGATTACCAACACGAGCTCTAAAACGCCTTGCCACTAAAAGTAGAAAGTTTAGACGATTTGTTTTTGCAAAAATAGTACCCAGTGTACCTAAGTCGTCGAAGTTGCATAAAATTATATCATTAGCACAGTTGCAGGACGTCCATTACTGTGACTAAAAGAAGGTTTACAAGTTATGTAAACAAACCTTTAAATAGAGTGCTAACACTATGTCATGAAATAAAACCTAATTAGTTACTAACTAATAGTCTGTTTAGGGACTATTTTCATGCTATCATTCAACCAGAACAGTAAAAGAAAAGGAAAATACAAAGGAAACAAATACCTCATTACAACATTCTTGTCTAAAAAAGTCACTAAATATGAACTAATATGTAGTAACTATTTAGATTTTATTTCATGTCTTTCACAGACATATTGTTAGCACTCTATAAGACTAGTCGTTACATAATCATAATTGTTTTCTTCTTAAGTGACTTCTTTGTATAAAACCCAAACACATCTAGCCAATATCAAAGCAAGCCAATAACAGAACCATATAGTCAATTCAATGTGGCTATATTTGGACAAAATGCAGGACAACAATGTGTTGCAGTGAGTTTACATTCTCTGATTTATAATAATAAACATGGTATCAATTCATCTAATGATTACATGTCTATAATAAATACTGGAAACCAGTTGTATTCAAGGTTGTCGCAATCTGCGAGACAGATTTGAATGCAAACAGAACTACCAACAGTGTTGAATGTGTTTGAGAGTGACTATCAGTTAGACTACATTGAGAGTTTCAGTAGAGGTAATTTACATAAAGAAACTGCAAATTGAAGGATACGCTTACTCCACTATATACTGTCATAGTAACAATACATTCAAAGTTTTTGATTCTCATGCAAGAGATTTATGTCGTAGAGGCTATTCACAGAGTACCTGTGTACTTCTTGAATTATCTTCTCTAAGTTACTTAGTTCACTTCTTTCAAAGTATACATTACAATGCATTGTTTCAATTAAAGGGAGTACAAGTAAATGATTATTATATATATTCAACTTTCCACTGAAGTTATACTGTTGCCCGGTATTCACTATTCTAATGAAACCGTGTGGCTATTGGAATTGAAAAACCTTGTCCACTATAGTGAATAACCAATAATGGCACCCATTCTTGTAATAATATAAATTTAAATAAGTACAGAACAGCAGATCAATTACCAAAAACTGTTAATGTGTGCAATAATTTGCTTTAACTTTGTGTAACAATACAAGTAATGGCAAGATCATTCTCAAAGAACTTACTATAAACAATCTTGAAAATACTGGATTTGTGATGTCATTGCTATTGGTTGAAACTAAATCACATTAACCTCAACTGACATTACAAAAATATTAATGGTGTTTCAAATTGTCCGACTCCCCCTTAGTCAAGTTTTGTCATTGTACAGGAACCCCGAGAGCAGAAAAAGCAGTAGATTGTGTAACATGTAGTGACAAAGATATGCCCGCCAAGGAAAAGACATTAAGTAATTATAATGATGGGCGAGTGCGGAATTGCATACATAAATCTATAATCCATGCATTTTGTTAACTAGAGTCACTTCATACATGAACACATTTTCAAGAATTTATTTGATTATTTAAATAGAAAATGTGATATTCGAAATATTAAACTGTTTTGAATGTTCAACATCAAAACAGAAGAATCTTTTATAAAAAAGCGCAATAGCAAGCATGATTTTATCATTTTTGTTTTTATTTTCTAGTTTTAGCGCTTACAAATTAAACGCTCAGCAAAACAAACAGATAAATCACATAGGCCAAAGAGAAGTCCGAGTTCACGCAGATATGCGTCTAGTTCTCCTTTTTATTTTTCTATAAATTGATTTTTTTCATTCACGATTTCAATTTTCTCCTTTATTACTTATAATAAAGGGGAAATATGTGTGTGTATCGCCGTCTGTGTTTTGCACCTTATGACTTATCCCAGTGTATCCAACTGTATCGCTGTGTATCCCAATATATCCCTGCATATTGCACTCGTGTTCTGTATCCCATTGTATCCCACTCTATACGAAACGCAGACAATAAACTCTTTGTTCCATTGCCTCGTACAAACTTCAGAATGAATAGTTATACTCTATCATTGTGCGAAGCTTTGGAACAGCCTTCCAAGTGAACTACGAAAAACTCACAATAGTATAAAACAATTTTCGTGTCGACTGCCAAAAACTCTTTAAGGACTGATTTACTGTCAAATCTTTTGTGATACAATATCAAAACACATGGCACTCTTGAAAAACAGAACCTTCTTTTAATTATAAATTGCAGTAGTTATTTAGCATTCGTGACAGTATGATTTACTGTTTGATTAATTAATTGATTAATTAATTAACTAATTAATTAATTGGTTGATTAATTAATTAATGTGATTATTATTATTTACATATATTAATCTGTATCATTTTATTATTTTGTAAATTACTGAATAGTTTAAATCCGTGTTTAATTAAATAAAGTTATCTTATTATGTTCTTGTGTTTCCCACTTTATCCCTATACGTGTATCCGACTGTATCCCAGTGTATCGTACCATATCCCACTGTATCCCTGTGTATCCCACTGTATCCCTCTGTATCCCAGTGTATCACCGTGTGTATCCCATTATATGCCAGTATATCCCACGGCATCCCTGTGTATCCATCTTTATCCTTGGTATTTCTGTGTATCCCATTGTATCCCAGTGTATCCCTGTGTATCCCTTTATATCCCACTGCATCCTTGTGTTTCCCAGTGTACCCAATGTATCCCACTGTATCCTTGTGCACTCCTTTGTTTTCCCTTGTATCCCACTGTAACCCTGTGTATCCCATTGTTTGATGTGAAACGAATAACATTTAAACATTATTACTTACCCAACCTTAACATGCTTGAGAGTTGAAAAATTGGAGGTATGAAGACTGTGATTTTTTTTTCATTTTTTTTTCAATTAAAATCATACTTGCAGTGATGGAGAAAATATCCGGCAGGTCTGTGAAACCACTTTGGTATAGGACAGTTTAGGATTCATAATAATTCACCTTTATAATATGTTTTTCTTGTATAAACTCGAAGAAACCTGCCAATTGTTACACTTACATAATGTTAGTTGGTTGTAATTGTGAGCAGCATTTTAGATAAAGAACAAATAAACATGAGCATGTAAATGGACAGATTCAGCTCAGTTCACAAAAGCACTAGATAAAGGGGGGATCAGTCAGCATCTCAGTGGATACATACTTAAACGGCAGATGTTTCCAAAGATTAAATCTGTGAAAAAGAAAGTTTATGCCAAATTCATAATCTAAAACATTTTCTAACATGGTTCTCCTTCTGCATTATACTGTCAAAAGGTAACAAATTCCTTGCAGGTACTGTGATATACGGTACTGAACTAGAAGGCAAACAATATAACCATGAATCAGGGATATTGTGGCATATATTGCCGGACACAAGAATAACATGGGATTTACAGTGCATGGGGTCGATCCAATATTATGGGGTACAATATTCTAGGATACAGTGGAATACAATAAAAACCCACGTATAATAACCTACACATTTCAACGTCAGTCTAAACAGGTTCTTATATGAATGATGTTAACACAAAATCAGCTTGTCAACGTTCTTTATCGTGTCCTTAATCCCGGGGGGGGGGGGACTGCGACGGTAAACGATATGGGATGCTCGTCGTATCCTATAGGGGGTAAAAATCGGCGATTTGGTCCCTTTTTTAGGGTTTAAAAATATGAAATTTGCCTAATTCTCACTTTTTGGTATCTTTTAGGGATTTAAACTGTTTAAAGCCACTGAAACTCATGATATTGGTAGTATTTATAGATGAAAATGTTGTGAAGTCACGACATTTTGAAAACTGTCTGGTATCTTTTAGGAGTATTTTTGAAAAATTCCGACGGGCATCCCCGGTCGTTCATCTACACTGTCCCTAAATGTACTTAAAAAAAAAACATTTAAATGGGCAAGTAAAGAATGGTAAAAATTGATATGAGTATAACACCAATAATACTCTATTTCATTCACAATAAGAAAACCAATTAAAGTGAATGATATGAATTTGAAAACTGAAAACCTATCAAAATGTGTCAGGTACTTAAAATGCGGATAGACAAAGACACGGAGGGATACACAGGAATACAGTGGGATACACAGGGATATGGTACGATACACTGGAATACACAGGGATACAGTGGGATACACAGGGAAATGGTACGATACTATGAAATACCCAGGCATAAAGTGGGATTCTCAGGGATATGGTACGATACACTGGAATACACAGGGATAAAGTGGAATAAACTGAGATAAATCGGGATACATAGGGGTATACCGTGAAATACACAGGAATACAGTGGGATACACAGGGATATGGTACGATACACTGGAATACACAGGGATAAAGTGGAATAAACTGAGATAAATTGGGATACATAGGGGTACCGTGAAATACACAGGGATACGGTGTGATACACAAGGAACGGTTGCATATAGTGTGATAAACGGCGATACGTCGCGATACAAAGCGAAACTAAAGGATACACAGAGATATGTTGCGATGCAGTGGGATACACAAGCACACAGTCAGATGCCCAGGAATAGGGTTAGAAAAAAATAGCCCATCAAAACCATGAAAAATGCCTGTATTTCGAGCAAAATCCTGGACTTTAGCGCAAGAAAATGGTCAAAGTGCGTATTTTTTTATCAAATTGCATGGACTACAGCCTACAAAAATTATGAAACATGCGTGTTTTTTTACAAAAACGGATGGACTATATCCGAGCAAAATCATCAAAATGCGTGTTTTTTCATCAAAATGCAATCCCTACACCCCACCCAAATGATCAAAAATTCATGTTTTTCGACCAAAAATCATGGACTATAGCACACCAAAATGATCCAAAATGCAAGTTTTTCGGCAAAAATGCATGGACTATAGATGAAAAATGCGTGTTTTTTGATCAAAATGAAATGGATTATAGCCAACAAAAAGTGTGAAACATGCCTGCTTGTTTACCAAGAGGGATGGACTATATGCCTGCAAAATTATGAAATGAGTGTTTTTCGATCAAAATACATGGACTACACCCCACCCAAATGATAAAAATGTGTGTTTTTAGAACCAAATGCATGGACTATAGCCCACCAAAATCATTTTAAAAATGCATGTTTTTTGGAAAAGATGGATGGACTATAGCCACCAAAATGATAAAAATGTGTGTTTTTAGAACCAAATGCATGGACTATAGCCCACCAAAATCATTTTAAAAATGCATGTTTTTTGGAAAAGATGGATGGACTATAGCCACCAAAATGATCAAAAATGCATGGACTATAGCCCACCATAATGATCAAAAATTACTGTTTTTCGGTCAAAATGCAAGGACTATAGCCCACCAAAATCATCAAAAATTCGTGTTTCTCGACCAAAAAGCATGGATTATAGCCCACTAAAATCATGAAAAATACCTATTTTTTGGATCAAAATGCATGGACTATAGCCCACCAAAATGCTCAAAAATTCCTGTTTTTCAAACAAAAAAAGCATGGACTATAGTTCACCAAATCAACAAAAATGCATGTTTTTCGGCAAAAAATCCATTGACCATATCCCATCAAAATAAAGAAAAAATGCATGTTTTTCGGGAAAAAAGCATGGAATATAACCCACAAAAATGATCAAAATGCGTGTTTTTCGACCAAAATGCATGGACTATAGGCGACCAAAATGATCAAAAATGCATCTTTTTCGACTAAAACGAATGGACTATAGCCCACCAAAATGATGGTAAATACGTGTTTTTCGAGCAAAATGCATGGACTATAGCCCACCAAAATAATGAAAAATACGTGTTTTTCGAGCAAAATGCATGGACTATAGGCCACCAAAATGATCAAAAATGCATCTTTTTCGACCAAAACGCATGGACTATATAGCCCACCCAAACGGTCAAAAATACATAATTTTCGACCAAAACGCATGCATTATAGAACACAAAGATCATGAAAAATGCGTGTTTTTGGATCAAAATGCATGGACTGTAGTTCAGCCAAATCAACAAAAATGCATATTTTTCGGCAAAAAACCATGGAGCATATCCCATCAAAATAAAGAAAAAATGCATGTTTTTCGGGCAAAAAGCATGAACTATAACCCACAGAAATAATGAAAATGCGTGTTTTTGGATCAAAATGCATGGACTATATCCCGCCAAAATGATAAAAAATGCATGTTTTTCGGCCAAAATGCATGGACTATAGTCAACCAAAATCATGAAAAATGCATGTTTTTCCACCAACATGCATGCACCAAATAGATAGATATATGTAGTCCATGTATAGTCCATGCATTTGTCTCCAAAAACACGCATTTTTGATCATTTTGGTGGGCTATATTCCATGCATTTTGGTCGAAAAAATCGCATTTTTGATCATTTTGATGAACCATAGTCCATGCATTTTGGTCGAAAAAGACGCACTTTTGATCATTTTTGATCATTTTGGTCGAAAAACACGCATTGTTGATCATTATAGTGGGTTATAGTCCATGCATTCTGGTAGAAAAACACTCATTTTTGATCATTTTGCAGGGCTATAGTCCATGACTTTTGGTAGAAAAATGCGCATTTTTGACCATTTTGGTGAACTATAGTTCATGAATTTTTTTCCAAAAACACGCATTTTTAATCATTTTGGAGGGCTATAGTCCATGCATTTTGGTCGAAAAACACGCATTTTTCACCATTTTGAATGGCTATAGTGCATGCATTTTGGTTGAAAATCACACATTTTCATCATTTTGGTAGGCTATAGTCCATGCATTTTTGTAGAAAAAGACGCATTTTTGATCATTTTGGTACGCTATAGTCCATGAATTTTGGTCGAAAAAGACGGTTTTTTGATGATTTTGGTGGGCTATAGTCCATGCATTTTGGTCGAAAAACACGCATTTTTCACCATTTTGAATGGCTATAGTGCATGCATTTTGGTTGAAAATCACACATTTTCATCATTTTGGTAGGGTATAGTCCATGCATTTTTGTAGAAAAAGACGAATTTTTGATCATTTTGGTGGGCTATAGTCCATGAATTTTGGTCTAAAAAGACGGTTTTTTGATGATTTTGGTGGGCTATAGTCCATGCATTTTGGTCGAAAAAAAACGCATTTTTGATTATTTTTGATCATTTTGGTCGAAAAACACGCATTTTTGATCATTTTGGTGTGGTATAGTCCATGCATTTTGGTAGAAAAACACGCATTTTTCATCATTTTGGTGGGCTCTAGTCCATGCATTCTGGTAGAAAAACACGCATTTTTGATCATTTTGCAGGTCTATAGTCCATGACTTTTGGTAGAAAAACACGTATTTTTGACCATTTAGGTGGGTTATAGTCCATGCATTTTTCTCCAAAAACACGCATTTTGGATCATTTTGGTGGGCTATAGTCCTTGCATTTTTGTACAAAAAGACGCATTTTTTGATTATTTTGGTGGGCTATAGTCCATGCATTCTGGTAGAAAAACACGCATTTTTGATCATTTTGGTGGGCTATAGTCCATGCATTTTGGTTGCAAAACACCCGATTTTGATTTTTTTGATCATTTTTGTCGAAAAACACACATTTTTGATCATTTTGGGGGGCTATAGTCGATGCATTCTGGTAGAGAAACACGCAATTTTTGATCATTTTGGTGGGCTAGAGTCCATGAATTTTGGTCGAAAAACACGCATTTTTGATCATTTTGGTGTGCTATAGTTCATGCTTTTGTCTCCAAAAACACGCATTTTTGGTGTGCTATAGACCATGCATCATTTTCGAGAAACACGCATTTTTGATTATTTTGTTGTTTAAAGTCCATGCATTCTGGCAGAAAAACACGCATTTGTGATCATTTTGCAGGGCTATAGTCCATCACTTTTGTTCGAAAAACGCGCATTTTTTACCATTTTTGTGGGCTATAGTCCATGCATTTTTCTCCAAAAACACGCATTTTTGATCATTTGGGTAGGCTATAGTCCATGCACTTTGGTCGAAAAACCCGTATTTTTCACCATTTTAAATGGCTATAGTGAATGCATTTTGGTTGAAAATCACACATTTTGATCATTTTGGTTGGCTGTAGTGCATGCATTTTGGTTGAAAAACACCCGATTTTGATCTTTTTTGATCATGTTTGTCGAAAAACACACATTTGTGATCATTTTGGTGGGCTATAGTCGATGCATTCTGGTAGAGAAACACGCATTTTTGATCATTTTGCAGAGCTATAGTCCATCACTTTTGTTCGAAAAACACGCATTTTTTACCATTTTTGTGGGCTATAGTCCATGCATTTTTCTCCAAAAACACGCATTTTTGATCATTTGGGTAGGCTATAGTCCATGCACTTTGGTTGAAAAAGCCGCATTTTTCTCCATTTTGAAAGGCTATAGTGCATGCATTTTGGTCGAAACACACGCATTGTTGATCATTATAGTGGGTTATAGTCCATGCATTCTGGTAGAAAAACACTCATTTTTGATCATTTTGCAGGGCTATAGTCCATGACTTTTGGTAGAAAAATGCGCATTTTTGACCATTTTGGTGAACTATAGTTCATGAATTTTTTTCCAAAAACACGCATTTTTAATCATTTTGGAGGGCTATAGTCCATGCATTTTGGTCGAAAAACACGCATTTTTCACCATTTTGAATGGCTATAGTGCATGCATTTTGGTTGAAAATCACACATTTTCATCATTTTGGTAGGCTATAGTCCATGCATTTTTGTAGAAAAAGACGCATTTTTGATCATTTTGGTACGCTATAGTCCATGAATTTTGGTCGAAAAAGACGGTTTTTTGATGATTTTGGTGGGCTATAGTCCATGCATTTTGGTCGAAAAACACGCATTTTTCACCATTTTGAATGGCTATAGTGCATGCATTTTGGTTGAAAATCACACATTTTCATCATTTTGGTAGGGTATAGTCCATGCATTTTTGTAGAAAAAGACGAATTTTTGATCATTTTGGTGGGCTATAGTCCATGAATTTTGGTCTAAAAAGACGGTTTTTTGATGATTTTGGTGGGCTATAGTCCATGCATTTTGGTCGAAAAAAACGCATTTTTGATTATTTTTGATCATTTTGGTCGAAAAACACGCATTTTTGATCATTTTGGAGGGCTATAGTCCATGCTTTATGGTAGAAAAACAAGCATTTTTGATCATTTCGGTGGGCTATAGTCCATGCGTTGTGGTCAAAAAAACGCGCATTTTTGATCATTTTGCAGGTCTATAGTCCATGACTTTTGGTAGAAAAACACGTATTTTTGACCATTTAGGTGGGTTATAGTCCATGCATTTTTCTCCAAAAACACGCATTTTGGATCATTTTGGTGGGCTATAGTCCTTGCATTTTTGTACAAAAAGACGCATTTTTTGATTATTTTGGTGGGCTATAGTCCATGCATTCTGGTAGAAAAACACGCATTTTTGATCATTTTGGTGGCTATAGTCCATGCATTTTGGTTGCAAAACACCCGATTTTGATTTTTTTGATCATTTTTGTCGAAAAACACACATTTTTGATCATTTTGGGGGGCTATAGTCGATGCATTCTGGTAGAGAAACACGCAATTTTTGATCATTTTGGTGGGCTAGAGTCCATGAATTTTGGTCGAAAAACACGCATTTTTGATCATTTTGGTGTGCTATAGTTCATGCTTTTGTCTCCAAAAACACGCATTTTTGGTGTGCTATAGACCATGCATCATTTTCGAGAAACACGCATTTTTGATTATTTTGTTGGGCTAAAGTCCATGCATTCTGGCAGAAAAACACGCATTTGTGATCATTTTGCAGGGCTATAGTCCATCACTTTTGTTCGAAAAACGCGCATTTTTTACCATTTTTGTGGGCTATAGTCCATGCATTTTTCTCCAAAAACACGCATTTTTGATCATTTGGGAAGGCTATAGTCCATGCACTTTGGTCGAAAAACCCGTATTTTTCACCATTTTAAATGGCTATAGTGAATGCATTTTGGTTGAAAATCACACATTTTGATCATTTTGGTTGGCTGTAGTGCATGCATTTTGGTTGAAAAACACCCGATTTTGATCTTTTTTGATCATGTTTGTCGAAAAACACACATTTGTGATCATTTTGGTGGGCTATAGTCGATGCATTCTGGTAGAGAAACACGCATTTTTGATCATTTTGCAGAGCTATAGTCCATCACTTTTGTTCGAAAAACACGCATTTTTTACCATTTTTGTGGGCTATAGTCCATGCATTTTTCTCCAAAAACACGCATTTTTGATCATTTGGGTAGGCTATAGTCCATGCACTTTGGTTGAAAAAGCCGCATTTTTCTCCATTTTGAAAGGCTATAGTGCATGCATTTTGGTCGAAAAACACGCATTGTTGATCATTATAGTGGGTTATAGTCCATGCATTCTGGTAGAAAAACACTCATTTTTGATCATTTTGCAGGGCTATAGTCCATGACTTTTGGTAGAAAAATGCGCATTTTTGACCATTTTGGTGAACTATAGTTCATGAATTTTTTTCCAAAAACACGCATTTTTAATCATTTTGGAGGGCTATAGTCCATGCATTTTGGTCGAAAAACACGCATTTTTCACCATTTTGAATGGCTATAGTGCATGCATTTTGGTTGAAAATCACACATTTTCATCATTTTGGTAGGCTATAGTCCATGCATTTTTGTAGAAAAAGACGCATTTTTGATCATTTTGGTACGCTATAGTCCATGAATTTTGGTCGAAAAAGACGGTTTTTTGATGATTTTGGTGGGCTATAGTCCATGCATTTTGGTCGAAAAACACGCATTTTTTCACCATTTTGAATGGCTATAGTGCATGCATTTTGGTTGAAAATCACACATTTTCATCATTTTGGTAGGGTATAGTCCATGCATTTTTGTAGAAAAAGACGAATTTTTGATCATTTTGGTGGGCTATAGTCCATGAATTTTGGTCTAAAAAGACGGTTTTTTGATGATTTTGGTGGGCTATAGTCCATGCATTTTGGTCGAAAAAAACGCATTTTTGATTATTTTTGATCATTTTGGTCGAAAAACACGCATTTTTGATCATTTTGGTGTGGTATAGTCCATGCATTCTGGTAGAAAAACACGCATTTTTCATCATTTTGGTGGGCTCTAGTCCATGCATTCTGGTAGAAAAACACGCATTTTTGATCATTTTGCAGGTCTATAGTCCATGACTTTTGGTAGAAAAACACGTATTTTTGACCATTTAGGTGGGTTATAGTCCATGCATTTTTCTCCAAAAACACGCATTTTGGATCATTTTGGTGGGCTATAGTCCTTGCATTTTTGTACAAAAAGACGCATTTTTGATTATTTTGGTGGGCTATAGTCCATGCATTCTGGTAGAAAAACACGCATTTTTGATCATTTTGGTGGGCTATAGTCCATGCATTTTGGTTGCAAAACACCCGATTTTGATTTTTTTGATCATTTTTGTCGAAAAACACACATTTTTGATCATTTTGGGGGGCTATAGTCGATGCATTCTGGTAGAGAAACACGCAATTTTTGATCATTTTGGTAGGCTGTAGTCAATGCATTTTGGTCGAAAAACACGCATTTTCCCATCATTTTGGTGGGCTATAGTACATGCATTTTTCTCGAAAATCACGCATTTTTGATCATTTTGGTAGGCTATAGTCCATGCATTTTTGTCCAAAAACACGCATTTTTGATCATTTTGGTGGGCTATAGTCCTTGCTTTTTTGTACAAAAAGACGCATTTTTTGATTATTTTGGTGGGCTATAGTCCATGCATTCTGGTAGAAAAACACGCATTTTTGATCATTTTGGTGGTCTTTAGTCCATGCATTTTGGTTGAAAAACACCCGATTTTGATTTTTTTGATCATTTTTGTCGAAAAACACACATTTTTGATCATTTTGGTGGGCTAGAGTCCATGCATTTTGGTCGAAAAACACGCATTTTTGATCATTTTGGTGTGCTATAGTTCATGCTTTTGTCTCCAAAAACACGCATTTTTGGTGTGCTATAGACCATGCATTATTATCGAGAAACACGCATTTTTGATTATTTTGTTGGGCTAAAGTCCATGCATTCTGGTAGAAAAACACGCATTTGTGATCATTTTGCAGGGCTATAGTCCATCACTTTTGTTCGAAAAACACGCATTTTTTACCATTTTTGTGGGCTTTAGTCCATGCATTTTTCTCCAAAAACACGCATTTTTGATCATTTGGGTGGGCTATGGTCTATGTACTTTGGTCGAAAAACCCGCATTTTTCACCATTTTAAAAGGCTATAGTGCATAGTGCAAAGTGAATAGTGAAAAAAACGCATTTTTGATTATTTTTGATCATTTTGTTCGAAAAACACACATTTTTGATCATTTTGATGTGGTATAGTCCATGCATTCTGGTAGAAAAACACGCAATTTTGATCATTTTGGTGGGCTATAGTCCATGCATTCTTGTAGAAAAACACGCATTTTTGATCATTTTGCAGGGCTATAGTCCATGACTTTTGCTCGAAATACACGCATTTTTGATCATGTTGGTGGGCTATAGTCCATGCATTTTTGTCGAAAAAGACCCATTTTTCATCATTTTGGTGGGCTATAGTCCATGCATTTTTGTAGAAAAAGACGCATTGTTGATCATTTTGGTGGGCTATAGTCCATGCATTTTGGTCGAAAAACACGCATTTTTGATCATTTTGGTGGGCTTTAGTCCATGCATTTTTCTCGAAAAAGACGCATTTTTCATCATTTTGGTAGGCGCCAGTCCATTCATTTTGTTCCAAAAACACACATTTTGATCATTTTGGTGGGCTATAGACCATTGCATTTTGGTTCAAAATGCACGCATTTTTCACGATTTTGTTGGGCTATGGTCCATGCATTTTGGTTGAAAAAAGAGCATTTTTGACCATTTTGGTGGGCTATAGACCATGCATTTTGGTTCAAAAAGCACGCACTTTACATGATTTTGTTGGACTGTCGTCCATGCATTTTTCTCGAAAAACACGCATTTTCCATCATTTTGGTGGGCTATAGTCCATGCGTTTTGGTCGAAAAAGATGCATTTTTGATCATTTTTGTGGCCTATAGTCCATGCATTTTGGTCGAAAAAAACGCATTCTTGATCATTTTAGTGGGCTATAGTCCATGCATTTTGCTCGAAAAACACGCATTTTTGATCATTTTGGTGGGCTTTAGTCCATGCATTTTTCTCGAAAAAGACGCATTTTTCATCATTTTGGTAGGCGCCAGTCCATTCATTTTGTTTCAAAAACACACATTTTGATCATTTTGGTGGGCTATAGACCATTGCATTTTGGTTCAAAATACACGCATTTTTCACGATTTTGTTGGGCTATGGTCCATGCATTTTGGTTGAAAAAAGAGCATTTTTGACCATTTTGGTGGGCTATAGACCATGCATTTTGGTTCAAAAAGCACGCACTTTACATGATTTTGTTGGACTGTCGTCCATGCATTTTTCTCGAAAAACACGCATTTTCCATCATTTTGGTGGGCTATAGTCCATGCGTTTTGGTCGAAAAAGATGCATTTTTGATCATTTTTGTGGCCTATAGTCCATGCATTTTGGTCGAAAAAAACGCATTCTTGATCATTTTAGTGGGCTATAGTCCATGCATTTTGGTCGAAAAACACGCATTTTTGATCATTTTGGTGGGCTAGAGTCCATGCATTTTTATCGAAAAAGACCCATTTTTCATCATTTTGGTGGGCTATAGTCCATGCGTTTTGGTCGAAAAACACGCATTTGTGATCATTTTGGTGGGCTATAGTCCATCCATTTTGCTTGAAAAACACGCATTTTTTATCATTTTGGTGGGCTATAGTCCATTCATTTTTCTCCAAAAACACGCACTTTTGACCATTTTGGTGAGCTATAGTCCATACATTTTTCTCCAAAAACACGCATTTTTGATCATTTTGGTGGGCTATAGTTTGTGCACTTTGGTCGAACAACACACATTTTTGATCATTTTTTATCATTTTAGTCGAAAAACACGCATTTTTGATCAAATTGTTGAGCTATAGTCCATGCATTTTGGTCGAAAAAGACGCATTTTTCATCGTTTTGGTGGGCTATAGTCCATGCATTTTGGTCGAAAAACACCCATTTTTCCATCATTTTGGTGGGCTATAGTCCATGCATTGTTCTCGAAAAACACGCATTTTTATTCATTTTGGTGGTCTATACTCTATGCATTTTCGTCGAAAAAGACGCATTATTGACCGTTTTGGTGGGCTATAGTCCATGCATTTTTGTAGAAAAACACGTATTTTTCACCATTTTGGTGGGCTATAGTCCATGCATTTTGGTCGAAAAACACGCATTTTTGATCATTTTGGTGGGCTAGAGTCCATGCATTTTTATCGAAAAAGACCCATTTTTCATCATTTTGGTGGGCTATAGTCCATGCGTTTTGGTCGAAAAACACGCATTTTTTGATCATATTGGTGATTTATAGTCCATGCATTTTGCTCAAAAAACACGCATTTGTGATCATTTTGGTGGGCTATAGTCCATCCATTTTGCTTGAAAAACACGCATTTTTTATCATTTTGGTGGGCTATAGTTTATGCACTTTGGTCGAACAACACACATTTTTGATCATTTTTTATCATTTTAGTCGAAAAACACGCATTTTTGATCAAATTGTTGAGCTATAGTCCATGCATTTTGGTCGAAAAAGACGCATTTTTCATCGTTTTGGTGGGCTATAGTCCATGCATTTTGGTCGAAAAACACCCATTTTTCCATCATTTTGGTGGGCTATAGTCCATGCATTGTTCTCGAAAAACACGCATTTTTATTCATTTTGGTGGTCTATACTCTATGCATTTTCGTCGAAAAAGACGCATTATTGACCGTTTTGGTGGGCTATAGTCCATGCATTTTTGTAGAAAAACACGTATTTTTCACCATTTTGGTGGGATATAGTCCATGCATTTTGGTCGAAAAACACGCATTTTTGACCATTTTGGTGGGCTATAGTCCATGCATTTTTCTCGAAAAACACGCGTTTTTGATCATTTTGTTGCTTTATACTCCATGCATTTTTGTCGAAAAAGACCCATTTTTCATCATTTTGGTGGGCTATAGTCCATGCGTTTTGGTCGAAAAACACGCATTTTTTGATCATATTGGTGATTTACAGTCCATGCATTTTGGTCGACAAAAACGTAGTTTCATCATTTTGGTGGCTATAGTCCATCCATTTTGCTCAAAAAACACGTTTTTTTGTTCTTTTTGGTGGCCTATAGTCCATGCATTTTGCTCGAAAAACACGCATTTTAGATTATTTTGGTGGCCTATAGTCCATGCATTTTGGTGGAAAAAAACGCATTCTTGATCATTTTGGTGGGCTATAGTCCATGCATTTTGCTGGAAAAACACGTATTTTTGATCATTTTGGTGTTGTATAGTCCATCCATTTTGGTCGAAAAAAAACGTAGTTTCATCATTTTGGTGGGCTATAGTCCATTCATTTTTCTCGAAAAAGACGCATTTTTCATCATTTTGGTAGGCTACAGTCCATGCATTTCGCTCAAAAAACACACATTTTGATCATTTTGGTGGGCTATAGTCCATGCATTTTTTTCGAAAAACACGCATTTTTGATCAATTTGTTGAGCTATAGTCCTTGCATTTTGGTCGAAAAAGACGAATTTTTGACCATGTTGGTGGGCTATAGTCAATGCATTTTTGTTGAAAAACACGTATTTTTGACCATTTTGGTGGCTATAGTCCATGCATTTTGGTCAAAAAAGACGCATTTTTCATCGTTTTGTTTGCTATAGTCCATGCATTTTGGTCGAAAAACACGCATTTTCCCATCATTTTGGTGGGCTATAGTACATGCATTTTTCTCAAAAATCACGCATTTTTGATCTTTTTGGTAGGCTATAGTCCATGCATTTTGTATAGGAAATCGAATGGTTTCGAGTGCAATTTGGAAAAAATCATCACGAGTGAAGCTTCAAAATTAAGATGTTAAATTGCACGAGCCTTCCTAGGCGAGTAATTTTTAAGCTTCACGAGAGATGATTTTTTCAAATTGCACGAGAAACCATTTGATTTCCTTTTAATAATATGACCATCAAAAATCTTTTGATCAAAAAACGAATTCCTCTTACGCGCGAAGCAAATGTAAACATTTTGACGATCAAAAATCATGAAACAACGTACACACTTTTTAATTTTCTATCTGTCCGTGATCAATGTACGGTTGGAACAGTTGAAACACTGATATAATAGAAAATGAATAGATATTTTGGTTTATAAATTTTTGAAAATACAAAAAATCTCAATTCTCACAACATGTTTCAAGAAAAGTGGTAAGTTTACAAAACTTTCATTCAACACGTACGCCATCGATGAAAAAGCAACGATGAAAAAACCATGCACTTTTACTGGCAGAAATAAAGGAAATTTTGCATCTTTCCCTACAGGTATGTATTATAATTTGTTAATATTTTATCAGTTTTAAATTTGTTTCATCAAAAACTCGGTGAGCGTAGTGAAAACTGACCACAACATCAGAGTCTTTTTAGCAAAAGAGATTATTTGTAAAACCCTTTTTAGTTTTCATTTTTTCACTCAAACTACCTTTTTTATTTTATTTGACAGATTCTTCTAGTCTCCAGATTATAAATGCTGTGTCCTTGTATAGTGGAAATGTGCATTGAAACGAAATCTACAGCCTACACTTTTAATCTGGTAGTAAACAAGAACAAAGTCGAATCGGCGAAACGAGATCACAAGTCGGTTTGCAGTTGTAATAGTTCCCGAAAGAACTTGAATTGCTGAATTATAATTGCCAGTCTGGGATTATCACAACTAGGTGGAAGTCTCTGGTGTTATTTTGATGTCTAATCTAATCTTACTTAGGATATTTTGTACTTAAGTGTGCATACGGATTTATCAACCAAAAGGTCAGTCAATGTGAGCCCGTCTCAACGAACAGGACAACATTGATTTTTGAGTAAAAACAAATTATTCCTCAACCCAAAAGTATTAATGCACATCAGATTGTTAGCTTTCTATTCATTTTTGTAATATTTGATTTCAAATTGTGTTATTTTATAATTTTATTGATGCCTAAAAATAAAAATGGTAAAATATTTAGCCGCCATTATTTTACTTTCTCCAAAACCGTCCGAGCTGTAGCAAAAGTTCTTGCGTCAGCGCAAAGCTTTTTAGCCAATCAGAGCAGGTGATTTCACGTTTTTGCACAGTGATTTCAACTTTTTGCACTGTGATTTCAACTTTTTTGCACGGTGATTTCAACTTTTTGCACAGTGCTTTCAGATAAAGCACAAAGTAGCCAACCAATCAGAATCGAGGATTTTTGATGGTCATATTATTATGTTGAAAAACACGTATTTTTGACCATTTTGGTGGGCTATAGTCCATGCATGTTTCTCGAAAATCACGCATTTTTGATCATTTTGGTAGGCTATAGTTCATGCATTTTTGTTGAAAAACACGTATTTTTGACCATTTTGGTGGGCTATAGTCCATGCATTTTGGTCGAAAAACACGCATTTTTGACCATTTTGGTGGGCTATAGTCCATGCATTTTTCTCGAAAAACACGCATTTTTGATCATTTTGGTGGTCTATACTCCATGCATTTTTGTCGAAAAAGGCGCATTTTTCATCATTTTGGTGGACTATAGTCCATGCATTATGCTCGAAAAACACACATTTTAGTGGGCTATAGTGCATGCATTTTGGTTGAAAATCACACATTTTGCTCATTTTGGTGGGCTATAGTCCATGCATTTTGGTCGAAAAACACGCATTTTTGATCAATTTGTTGAGCTATAGTCCATGCATTTTGGCCGAAAAACACGCATTTTTGGCCATTTTGGTGGGCTATAGTCCATGCATTTTTCTCGAAAAACACGCCTTTTTTGATCTTTTTGGTGATCTATAGTCCATGCATTTTGGTCGAAAAACACGCATTTTCCCATCATTTTGGTGGGCTATAGTACATGCATTTTTCTCGAAAATCACGCATTTTTGATCATTTTGGTAGGCTGTAGTCCATGCATTTTTGTTGAAAAACACGTATTTTTGACTATTTTGGTGGGCTATAGTCCATGCATTTTGGTCGAAAAACACGCATTTTTGACCATTTTGGTGTGCTACAGCCATGCATTTTTCTCGAAAAACACGCATTTTTGATCATTTTGGTGGTCTATACTCCATGCATTTTTGTCGAAAAAGTCGCATTTTTCATCATTTTGATGGACTATAGTCCATGCATTTTGCTCGAAAAACACACATTTTAGTGGGCTATAGTGCATGCATTTTGGTTGAAAATAACACATTTTGCTCATTTTGGTGTGCTATAGTCCATGCATTTTGGTCGAAAAACACGCATTTTTGATCAATTTTTTGAGCTATAGTCCATGCATCTTGTTCGAAAAACACGCATTTTTGACCATTTTGGTGGGCTATAGTCCATGGATTTTTCTCGAAAAACACGCATTTTTGATCATTTTGGTTGGCTAAAGTCCCAGCATTTTTGTCTAAAAACACGTATTTTTGACCATTTTGGTGGGCTATAGTCCATGCATTTTGGTCGAAAAACACACATTTTGATCATTTTGGTGGGCTATAGTCCATGCATTTTTGTCGAAAAAGACCCATTTTCCATCATTTTGGTGGGCTATAGTCCATGGATTTTTCTCGAAAAACATGCATTTTTGATCATTCTGGTGGTCTATACTCCATGCTTTTTGGTCGAAAAACACGTATTTTTGACCATTTTGGTGGGCTATAGTCCATGCATTTTGGTCGAAAAACACACATTTTGATCATTTTGGTGGGCTATAGTCCATGCATTTTTGTCGAAAAAGACCCATTTTCCATCATTTTGGTGGGCTATAGTCCATGCATTTTTCTCGAAAAACACGCATTTTTGATCATTTTGGTAGGCTATAGTCCATGCATTTTGGTCGAAAAACACGCATTTTTGATCATTTTGGTAGGCTATAGTCCATGCATTTTTGTTGAAAAACACGTATTTTTGACCATTTTGGTGGGCTGTCCATGCATTTTGGTCGAAAAACACGCATTTTTGACCATTTTGGTGGGCTACAGCCATGCATTTTTCTCGAAAAACACGCATTTTTGATCATTTTGGTGGTCTATACTCCATGCATTTTTTTCGAAAAAGTCGCATTTTTCATCATTTTGATGGACTATAGTCCATGCATTTTGCTCGAAAAACACACATTTTAGTGGGCTATAGTCCATGAATTTTGGTCGAAAAACACGCATTTTTGATCAATTTTTTGAGCTATAGTCCATGCATTTTGGCCGAAAAACACGCATTTTTGGCCATTTTGGTGGGCTATAGTCCATGCATTTTTTTCGAAAAACACGCCTTTTTTGATCATTTTGGTGATCTATAGTCCATGCATTTTGGTCGAAAAAGACGCATTTTTTGATCATATAGGTGATCTATAATCCAAGCATTTTGGTGGAAAAAGACGAATTTTGATCATTTTGTTGGTCTATAATCCATTTTTTCTTGCTCCAAAAACACTCATTATCATCATTTTGGTGGGCTATAGTCCATGCATTTTTTTCGAAAAACACGCATTTTTGATCATTTTGGTGGTCTATACTCTATGCATTTTGGTCGAAAAAGACGCATTTTTGACCATGTTGCTGGGCTATAGTCCATGAATTTTTGTTGAAAAACACATATTTTTGACCATTTTGGTGGGCTATAGTCCATGCATTTTTGTCGAAAAAGACCCATTTTCCATCATTTTGGTGGGCTGTAGTCCATGCATTTTTCTCGAAAAACACGCATTTTTGATCATTCTGGTGGTCTATGTTGTAATTAATTATATGCAAATTTTGAGGTCACGTTTTAGTAGTGTGAGAGGCGTGTGCGAGTGGTCGGAGAGTTTTGTTGTACAAGAACTGTTGAAGAGTCAACGTTGGTTAAAGCCACAAAAAGATCACAGATGTCTTATTTTTCGTTTACAACACCTTAAGTGGCGACCACGCCAGGACTCAAATGGCTTTACAACAATTTAAACGGGAGCTTCGGCTCATAACATTTACCTTCGAAGAAACACGGGATATTTTGACCCATGGTGAAATGGAAGACGTCGAATATCATTACAACCGACTATGTGAATCAGTAAGGAAACTCGAATCATTCAAAGACAAGGGAGCAACAGAGCTTATGGACGATGAAGCGAACACACTCGCAGACGTACGAACGTGGATTCAACAAAGAAACGACGAGATGCAAGAGGTGCGAGAAATGCGAACAAAGGTCAAACGTAAACTACAATCACTCGAGGATGAACAATCAAAACAACGGGAAAATCTTCAATTGGAAAGTCAACGGAGAATTGCGGAGGAACAAGCGCGATTTCATCGGCAACAGCAACAAGAGATTGAACAAGCGAAACGACAACAACAACAACTCGAAGAAGCATGGTACAAACGGCGCGCCGAACTCGAAATGGAATTCTTACAAACAAAAACAAAGGAACTAGAAACACAACCACAAGCTGTTAAACTACAAAAATACACAATTACACCCTTTGAAGGGGATTACAAGGACTGGCTTCGTTTTTGGAGTCAATTCGAAGTCGAAGTAGACAAATCGCGTCTATCTGAAATTAGCAAGTTTAACTATCTACTCGAGCTAATGAAGGGAAAGCCGCGCGACGACATTCTTGGATTACCACACACTGTAGAAGGTTATGAAGAAGCAAAACGCATACTAATCGCTAACTACGGCAAAGATTTCAAGGTACACAAGGCGTTAATCAAGGAACTTGAAAGTCTACCAGTCATAACAAATCGTACAAGGCTCAGAGATATACACGAATTTTACAACACGTTCGCGCGTGTTGTACGCTCCTTGAAAACAATGAACAAAATCGACACTGTGCAGAGTCACATTTATGGAATTTTCGACAAACTTGGACCAGTCAGAGAAGTAATCGTTCAGAAGGAAGATAAGTGGGAGGAATGGAAACTCGAAGACCTTATGGAACATTTAGGACGATATGTAGACAGAAATCCGCTGGTCGAGCGGGAAACCACTAGTAAACAACATGAACAACGTCACGTCTCAGAGCACACGGAATTTGCAAAGCGACCCGAAAGAGTTATGTTTTCTAACAACGTTACTGAAAGAAAGAAGGTCTGTGTCTATTGTTCGATGGACAATCATAAGAGCAATGAATGTACAAAGGTTCTCAGTGTGTCAAACCGAAAGGAGTTTCTACGGAAAAACAAATTGTGTTTTAATTGCACCGGGAATGGACATACCGCCGCTAAATGTAGAGCTGGTGTTTGTCGTAAATGTCGAGGCAAACATCACACATCTCTCTGTGATCAAGTAACATCGACAATACCTAATTCAGAGACACAAACAATCGACGATAAACCAACTGATAAACACATGGGAGTCGTCGAGAAAACAACAACAATTCACGCAACTGTCATCGCTAAAGTAAACGGAGTAGACGCAAGAATTATGATTGACAATGGGGCAAGCAGCTCGTATATATGTACTGAACTATTGACTAAACTACAATTGAAACCTACTCGCTATGAAAGGAAGGTCATTGAACAAATGTACGGGACAATCGAGAAACGAGTAGAAAGATACTCTGTTGAAATCTCATCATCAGCCATGAAACACTTCAAGTTTAATGTTGATTGTATAAACGCCGAGAAGGAAATTTTGACCCATGTATCCAATCCTAATATCCATGAAATAAAACGGAAACAACCTCGTTTGTCACCTCTACGATTTAGTGAAGAAAACTCGATGGGAGAAGTACTGCCTGTGCACATAGTACTAGGCGTTGCCGATTATCAACGAATCAAAACCACAGAACCACCTGTACTTGGTAAGGATCCAGATAAGGATCCAGGTGCTGAACTAACTATGCTGGGATGGATCCTGCAAGGAGGAATTACTGCTACACAATCAGAAATTGAACAGCATTTTCTACTTAACTCAACGTATGATGAACTTGATAAACTGTGCTCAATGGAAGCATTAGGAATCAAAGATGAGACTGTCACACATAAAGTTAGTGATGAAGAATTCTTAAATGAATTCAACTCTAATCTCCACATAGCTGACTCAGGTCATTACACCACTCGTTTACCCTGGAAGGAAGATTGTGTCGATTTACCTACAAACAAGGAGTTAGCTATGAGGAGATTGAACAGTACAACCCAACGACTGGAGAAGCTTGGACGTTTAGCTGAGTATGATAGTGTCATGAAGGATCAGATCAATCACGGAATCATTGAAGAAGTAAACGATGAGTCAACAGACACTGTGAAACACTATATACCTCATCATGCTGTTATACGGGATGAAGCTGAATCTACAAAGATGCGTATTGTGTATGATTGTTCTGCCAAACAAGACAATAACTCACCTTCGTTGAATGACTGTCTAGAAGTAGGGCCTGCCTTGCAACCACTACTTTTTGATGTGTTACTTCGTAATCGTATGAAATCATATTGTCTTACGGGGGACATAAAGCAAGCATTTTTGCAAATTGAAGTTGATCCTATTGACAGAGATGTGCTACGATTATTCTGGTACAAGGATTTGACTACAAGAGAAATTGTGACTTATCGTTTCACCCGAGTGATCTTCGGAGCAGCATCTAGTCCATTTATTCTAGGTGCAACACTGAACAAACATGTGTCATCCTTCCTTGATAACTATCCTGTAACAGTAAAGGGACTATTAGAGAACACTTACGTTGACGACATTCAATTTGTTTCTGATGAAAAGCAAACCCTTCATGAATTCAAACAAGAATCAACAGAAATATTAAGTTCAGCTGGTTTTACATTACATAAATGGCACAGCAATGTTGTTGAACTTGAGAATGTTGATGGACATAGTGATGACTCTGAAACTACTTTTGCTAAACGATCAGTCGGTACACAAGACAAAGAAACAAAACTGTTAGGAGTTCCTTGGAATAAGGAAAGTGATGAAATCTCTGTTAACTTTAACAAGTGTCTGGAACGTGCTGAAGGACAGTGTGTTACTAAGAGGACAATTATTTCAGTAATTAACTCTATCTTCGATGTTCTTGGGTTTATTACACCAGTGTTAATTATTGCCAAGTTACTATTTAGCAAAGTCTGTACTCTAAAACTGACTTGGGATGAACAAATCCCTTCTGATCTACTCAGTCAATGGCAGCGATGGATCAAGGAACTGAAACAATGTGTATGTGTATCAGTACCACGGTGTTGCCTGTTACGCTCAAACAAGAAACATTTATTTGTTCATGGGTTTTCAGACGCCAGCAAACATGCGATATGTGCTGCTGTGTATGTTGTTACAAAGTCTGTGGACGGTACATCATCACAACATCTGCTTGTGTCAAGGTCACGAGTTGCACCAAAGGGACTTACAATACCTCGCTTAGAACTTGTGGGAGCGTTATTACTTGTGAAGTTACTGATACATATCAAACGAGCATTAAAGGACTGTCACTTTGAAAGAATTTGTGGATGGACTGATAGTACAACTGTATTATACTGGTTACACAACAGAGGGACATGGTCTAAATTTGTTCGCAACAGAGTAAGCAAGATTTCAGAAGCTGATTTTATTGACTGGTATTATGTTCCAACAGCTTGTAACCCGAGTGACCTGGGCACTAGAGGTGCTTATCCTAGACAGTTGACCCCACTATGGTTTCATGGGCCAACATGGCTTCCAAGTGATGATGATTGGCCAAAACAACCTGAACTGTTAGAAAGTGAGAAAACATTGAATGAAACTGAAGTTACTAAGGTTGTTTCACAAAACTTCCTTGCTTGTGATAAAGAAAATCTCTCACCAGAATTTCTACTACTGCTTGAAAAGCCATACTGGCAAATGTTGAGAATTACCGCTTATGTTAAAAGGTTTATCAATAACTGTTTGCATCCGCAAATGAAGGTTACATCCTCATTATCTACAGAAGAGCTAAATTCAGCTGAGAATACATGGTTCCACATGGTTCAGAACACTGTACACAAAGACACACAGGAGGTTTTAGTAAAGGATGATGACAACTTGTTACGACGTGACAGCCGAATACCTGGTTACGCTCCAATTTACTTACCACGAGATCATTTGTTTACTACACGGTTAATTGAGCATTACCACAAGAAGTCATTACACGGGGGAGTCAATGTAACCATGTGTCGCATTCGACAACAATTGTGGATACCTAAACTACGCTCTTTAGTCAAGTCAGTTATTTACAAGTGCAACAAGTGCAAGAGATTCAGAGCAAAACCGGTTGGCACACCGCCAACTTCAAACCTTCCCAAGTTTCGGACTGAGTTAACTACACCATTTGATGCTACGGGCGTTGACTTTGCTGGCCCATTATTGTACAAAACTGTGAACGGTGAGAGCAGCAAGTGTTATGTTGCGTTATTTACTTGTGCTTGCACTCGAGCTGTTCATCTTAAACTTTGTAAGGATCTCACTGCTGAGACCTTTCAACATGCCTTAAGAGAATTTGTTGCTAGAAGGGGTACACCAAGCATGATGGTCAGTGACAATGGAAAAACCTTTGTAGCAACAGGAAAGTGGATCAAAACTTTGAAGTACAATGACAATGTAATGAACTTTCTTGCAACCAATCGTATTCACTGGCGCTTCAATCTAGTCAGAGCACCTTGGTGGGGTGGGTTCTTTGAGAGACTCATCGGTATTATGAAGCAAGCTTTATCCAAGGTCATTGGCAAGGGACTACTCACATATGCAGAATTGGAAGATGTATTACTTGACATTGAATGTTATATGAACAACAGACCACTAACTTATCAAGGAGAAGAGATGGAACAACCAGTGCTTACACCTAACATTCTGATCAGAGGCACACCAACAACCTTTCTTGAAGAAGATATTGAGCAGCTAGATGAAGACACTGTTACCACACGTAGAATTACATACTTGCAAAAATGTAAACAGGACCTCAAGAAACGTTGGACAACGGAATACTTACAGGCACTGGAAGAGAAACAAAATTTGCGAGAGAGATCTGAAGAATACAAAATACCAAAGGTGAATAAAGTTGTCTTACTTAAAGATGATACCAAAAAGAGAGTACAGTGGAGACTTGCTAGAGTACTGAGAGAAATACCTGGAGGGGACGGAGTGGTTCGTGGACTTGAACTTAAACTTGGTAATGGATACATAGTCCAAAGACCATTACAGTTGGTTTGCAACTTAGAAATAGCACCTTGTGACAATCAACTTCAACCAGTAATAGTAACCCATGATGTTCAGCAGGAAGGACAAATCACGCCTCAGCGCAACCGACGAGCAGCTGCAACCTTAGCAAGAGACAGAATTGCTGCAATGACACTTGATGAACAACAAGAAATCTAAGGGACATATTAAAGCTGAACTTTAATAGGGGGAGCGTTAAGTGTTGTAATTAATTATATGCAAATTTTGAGGTCACGTGTTAGGAGTGTGAGAGGCGTGTGCGAGTGGTCGGAGAGTTTTGTTGTACAAGAACTGTTGAAGAGTCAACGTTGATTAAAGCCACAAAAAGATCACAGATGTCTTATTTTTCGTTTACAACATCTATACTCCATGCATTTTGGTCGAAAAACACGCATTTTTCACCATTTTGGTGAGCTATAGTCCATGCATTTTTGTTGAAAAACACGTATTTTTAACCATTTTGGTGTGCTATAGTCCATGCATTTTGTTCGAAAAACACGCATTTTTGACAATTTTGGTGGGCTATAGTCCATGGATTTTTCTCGAAAAACACGCATTTTTGATCATTTTGGTAGGCTATAGTCCATGCATTTTGGTCGAAAAACACGCATTTTCCCATCATTTTGGTGGGCTATAGTACATGCATTTTTCTCGAAAATCACGCATTTTTGATCATTTTGGTAGGCTATAGTCCATGCATTTTTGTTGAAAAACACGTATTTTTGACCATTTTGGTGGGCTATAGTCCATGCATTTTGGTCGAAAAACACGCATTTTTGACCATTTTGGTGGGCTACAGCCCATGCATTTTTCTCGAAAAACACGCATTTTTGATCATTTTGGTGGTCTATACTCCATGCATTTTTGTCGAAAAAGGCGCATTTTTCATCATTTTGGTGGACTATAGTCCATGCATTTTCTTCGAAAAACACACATTTTAGTGGGCTATAGTGCATGCATTTTGGTTGAAAATCACACATTTTGCTCATTTTGGTGGGCTATAGTCCATGCATTTTTGTCGAAAAACACGCATTTTTGATCAATTTGTTGAGCTATAGTCCATGCATTTTGGCCGAAAAACACGCATTTTTGGCCATTTTGGTGGGCTATAGTCCATGCATTTTTCTCGAAAAACACGCCTTTTTTGATCAATTTGGTGATCTATAGTCCATGCATTTTGGTCGAAAAAGACACATTTTTTGATCATATTGGTGATATATAATCCAAGCATTTTGGTGGAAAAAGACGAATTTTGATCATTTTGTTGGTCTACAATCCATTTTTTCTTGCTCCAAAAACACTCATTATCATCATTTTGGTGTGCTATAGTCCATGCATTTTTCTCGAAAAACACGCATTTTTGATCATTCTGGTGGTCTATACTCCATGCATTTTGGTCGAAAAACACGCATTTTTCAGCATTTTGGTGAGCTATAGTCCATGCACTTTGGTCGAAAAACACGTATTTTTAACCATTTTGGTGTGCTATAGTCCATGCATCTTGTTCGAAAAACACGCATTTTTGACCATTTTGGTGGGCTATAGTCCATGGATTTTTCTCGAAAAACACGCATTTTTGATCATTCTGGTAGGCTATAGTCCATGCATTTTTGTCTAAAAACACGTATTTTTGACCAATTTGGTGGGCTATAGTCCATGCATTTTGGTCGAAAAACACATTTTGATCATTTTGGTGGGATATAGTCCATGCATTTTTGTCGAAAAAGACCCATTTTCCATCATTTTGGTGGGCTATAGTCCATGCATTTTTCTCGAAAAACACGCATTTTTGATCATTCTGGTGGTCTATACTCCATGCATTTTGGTCGAAAAACACGCAATTTTCACCATTTTGGTGATGTGTAGTCCATGCATTTTTGTTGAAAAACACGTATTTTTAACCATTTTCGTGTGCTATAGTCCATGCATTTTTCTCGAAAAACACGCATTTTTGACCATTTTGGTGGGCTATAGTCCATGGATTTTTCTCGAAAAACACGCATTTTTGATCATTTTGGTAGGCTATAGTCCATGCATTTTGGTCGAAAAACACGCATTTTTGATCAATTTGTTGAGCTATAGTCCATGCATTTTGGCCGAAAAACACGCATTTTTGGCCATTTTGGTGGGCTATAGTCCATGCATTTTTCTCGAAAAACACGCCTTTTTTGATCATTTTGGTGATCTATAGTCCATGCATTTTGGTCGAAAAAGACGCATTTTTTGATCATATTGGTGATCTATAGTCCATGCATTTTTTTCGAAAAACACACATTTTTCCATCATTTTGGTAGTCTACAGTCCATGCATTTTGCTCAAAAAACACACATTTTGTTCATTTTGGTAGGCTAGAGTCCATGCATTTTTCTCGAAAAACACGCATTTTTTATCATTTTGGTGGTCTATACTCTATGCATTTTGGTCGAAAAACACGCATTTTTGACCATTTTGGTGGGCTACAGACATGCATTTTTCTCGAAAAACACGCATTTTTGATCATTTTGGTGGTCTATACTCCATGCATTTTTGTCGAAAAAGGCGCATTTTTCATCATTTTGATGGACTATAGTCCATGCATTTTGCTCGAAAAACACACATTTTAGTGGGCTATAGTGCATGCATTTTGGTCGAAAAACACGCATTTTTGATCAATTTGTTGAGCTATAGTCCATGCATTTTGGCCGAAAAACACGCATTTTTGGCCATTTTGGTGGGCTATAGTCCATGCATTTTTCTCAAAAAACACGCCTTTTTTGATCATTTTGGTGATCTATAATCCAAGCATTTTGGTGGAAAAAGACGAATTTTTGTTCATTTTGTTGGTCTATAATCCATTTTTTCTTGCTCCAAAAACACTCATTATCATCATTTTGGTGGGCTACAGACATGCATTTTTCTCGAAAAACACGCATTTTTGATCATTTTGGTGGTCTATACTCTATGCATTTTGGTCGAAAAAGTCGCATTTTTGACCATGTTGCTGGGCTATAGTCCATGAATTTTTGTTGAAAAACACAGATTTTTGACCATTTTGGTGGGCTATAGTCCATGGATTTTTCTCGAAAAACACGCATTTTTGATCATTCTGGTGGTCTATACTCCATGCATTTTGGTCGAAAAACACGCATTTTTCACCATTTTGGTGAGCTATAGTCCATGCATTTTGGTCGAAAAACACGTATTAATAACCATTTTGGTGTGCTATAGTCCATGCATCTTGTTCGAAAAACACGCATTTTGACCATTTTGGTGGGCTATAGTCCATGCATTTTTCTCGAAAAACACGCATTTTTGATCATTTTGGTGGGCTATAGTCCATGCATTTTTGTCTAATAACACGTATTTTTGACCATTTTGGTGGGCTATAATCCATGCATTTTGGTCGAAAACCACACATTTTAATCATTTTGGTGGGCTATAGTCCATGCATTTTTGTCGAAAAACACAAATTTTTGATCAATTTGTTGAGCTATAGTCCATGCATTTTGGTCGAAAAACACGCATTTTTGGCCATTTTGGTGGGCTGCAGCCCATGCATTTTTCTCGAAAAACACGCATTTTTGATCATTTTGGTGGTCTATACTCCATGCATTTTTGTCGAAAAAGGCGCATTTTTCATCATTTTGGTGGACTATGGTCCATGCATTTTGCTCGAAAAACACACATTTTAGTGGGCTATAGTGCATGCATTTTGGTTGAAAATCACACATTTTGCTCATTTTGGTGGGCTATAGTCCATGCATTTTGGTCGAAAAACACGCATTTTTGATCAATTTGTTGAGCTATAGTCCATGCATTTTGGCCGAAAAACACGCATTTTTGGCCATTTTGGTGGGCTATAGTCCATGCATTTTTCTCGAAAAACACGCCTTTTTTGATCAATTTGGTGATCTATAGTCCATGCATTTTGGTCGAAAAAGACACATTTTTTGATCATATTGGTGATATATAATCCAAGCATTTTGGTGTGCTATAGTCCATGCATTTTTTTCGAAAAACACGCATTTTTTGCATCATTTTGGTAGGCTATAGTCCATGCATTTTTCTCGAAAAACACGCATTTTTGTTCATTTTGGTGGTCTATACTCTATGCATTTTGGTCGAAAAAGACGCATTTTTGACCATGTTGCTGGGCTATAGTCCATGAATTTTTGTTGAAAAACACATATTTTTGACCATTTTGGTGGGCTATAGTCCATGCATTTTTCTCGAAAAACACGCATTTTTGATCATTCTGGTGGTCTATACTCCATGCATTTTGGTCGAAAAACACGCATTTTTCACCATTTTGGTGAGCTATAGTCCATGCATTTTTGTTGAAAAACACGTATTTTTAACCATTTTGGTGTGCTATAGTCCATGCATTTTGTTCGAAAAACACGCATTTTTGACCATTTTGGTGGGCTATAGTCCATGGATTTTTGTCGAAAAACACGCATTTTTGATCATTTTGGTAGGCTATAGTCCATGCATTTTTGTCTAAAAACACGTATTTTTGACCATTTTGGTGGGCTATAGTCCATGCATTTTGGTCGAAAAACACATTTTGATCATTTTGGTGGGATATAGTCCATGCATTTTTGTCGAAAAAGACCCATTTTCCATCATTTTGGTGGGCTATAGTCCATGCATTTTTCTCGAAAAACACGCATTTTTGATCATTCTGGTGGTCTATCTCCATGCATTTTCGTCGAAAAACACGCAATTTTCACCATTTTGGTGATGTGTAGTCCATGCATTTTTGTTGAAAAACACGTATTTTTAACCATTTTCGTGTGCTATAGTCCATGCATTTTTCTCGAAAAACACGCATTTTTGACCATTTTGGTGGGCTATAGTCCATGGATTTTTCTCGAAAAACACGCATTTTTGATCATTTTGGTAGGCTATAGTCCATGCATTTTGGTCGAAAAACACGCATTTTCCCATCATTTTGGTGGGCTATAGTACATGCATTTTTCTCGAAAATCACGCATTTTTGATCATTTTGGTAGGCTATAGTCCATGCATTTTGGTCGAAAAACACGCATTTTTGACCATTTTGGTGGGCCACAGCCCATGCATTTTTCTCGAAAAACACGCATTTTTGATCATTTTGGTGGTCTAATACTCCATGCATTTTTGTCGAAAAAGGCCCATTTTTCATCATTTTGGTGGACTATAGTCCATGCATTTTGCTCGAAAAACACACATTTTAGTGGGCTATAGTGCATGCATTTTGGTTGAAAATCACACATTTTGCTCATTTTGGTGGGCTATAGTCCATGCATTTTGGTCGAAAAACACGCATTTTTGATCAATTTGTTGAGCTATAGTCCATGCATTTTGGCCGAAAAACACGCATTTTTGGCCATTTTGGTGGGCTATAGTCCATGCATTTTTCTCGAAAAACACGCATTTTTTATCATTTTGGTGGTCTATACTCCATGCATTTTGGTCGAAAAACACGCATTTTTCAGCATTTTGGTGAGCTATAGTCCATGCACTTTGGTCGAAAAACACGTATTTTTAACCATTTTGGTGTGCTATAGTCCATGCATCTTGTTCGAAAAATACGCATTTTTGACCATTTTGGTGGGCTATAGTCCATGGGTTTTTCTCGAAAAACACGCATTTTTGATCATTCTGGTAGGCTATAGTCCATGCATTTTTGTTGAAAAACACGTATTTTTGACCATTTTGGTGGGCTATAGTCCATGCATTTTGGTCGAAAAACACATTTTGATCATTTTGGTGGGATATAGTCCATGCATTTTTGTCGAAAAAGACCCATTTTCCATCATTTTGGTGGGCTATAGTCCATGGATTTTGGTCGAAAAACACGCATTTTTCACCATTTTGATGAGCTATAGTCCATGCTTTTTTGCGAAAAACACGCATTTTTGATCATTTTCGTAGGCTATAGTCCATGCATTTTTGTCGAAAAACACGCATTTTCCCATCATTTTGGTGGGCTATAGTACATGCATTTTTCTCGAAATTCACGCATTTTTGATCATTTTGGTAGGCTATAGTCCATGCATTTTTCTTGAAAAACACGTATTTTTGACCATTTTGGTGGGCTATAGTCCATGCATTTTGGTCGAAAAACACGCATTTTTGACCATTTTGGTGGGCTACAGACATGCATTTTTCTCGAAAAACACGCATTTTTGATCATTTTGGTGGTCTATACTCCATGCATTTTTGTCGAAAAAGGCGCATTTTTCATCATTTTGATGGACTATAGTCCATGCATTTTGCTCGAAAAACACACATTTTAGTGGGCTATAGTGCATGCATTTTGGTCGAAAAACACGCATTTTTGATCAATTTGTTGAGCTATAGTCCATGCATTTTGGCCGAAAAACACGCATTTTTGGCCATTTTGGTGGGCTATAGTCCATGCATTTTTCTCGAAAAACACGCCTTTTTTGATCATTTTGGTGATCTATAGTCCATGCTTTTTGGTCGAAAAACACACATTTTAGTGGGCTATAGTGCATGCATTTTGGTTGAAAATCACACATTTTGCTCATTTTGGTGGGCTATAGTCCATGCATTTTGGTCGAAAAACACGCATTTTTGATCAATTTGTTGAGCTATAGTCCATGCATTTTGGCCGAAAAACACGCATTTTTGGCCATTTTAGTGGGCTATAGTCCATGCATTTTTCTCGAAAAACACGCCTTTTTTGATCAATTTGGTGATCTATAGTCCATGCATTTTGGTCGAAAAAGACACATTTTTTGATCATATTGGTGATATATAATCCAAGCATTTTGGTGTGCTATAGTCCATGCATTTTTTTCGAAAAACACGCATTTTTTGCATCATTTTGGTAGGCTATAGTCCATGCATTTTTCTCGAAAAACACGCATTTTTTATCATTTTGGTGGTCTATACTCTATGCATTTTGGTCGAAAAAGACGCATTTTTGACCATGTTGCTGGGCTATAGTCCATGAATTTTTGTTGAAAAACACATATTTTTGACCATTTTGGTGGGCTATAGTCCATGCATTTTTCTCGAAAAACACGCATTTTTGATCATTCTGGTGGTCTATACTCCATGCATTTTGGTCGAAAAACACGCATTTTTCAGCATTTTGGTGAGCTATAGTCCATGCACTTTGGTCGAAAAACACGTATTTTAAACATTTTGGTGTGCTATAGTCCATGCATTTTGTTCGAAAAACACGCATTTTTGACCATTTTGGTGGGCTATAGTCCATGGATTTTTGTCGAAAAACACGCATTTTTGATCATTCTGGTAGGCTATAGTCCATGCATTTTTGTCTAAAAACACGTATTTTTGACCATTTTGGTGGGCTATAGTCCATGCATTTTGGTCGAAAAACACATTTTGATCATTTTGGTGGGATATAGTCCATGCATTTTTGTCGAAAAAGACCCATTTTCCATCATTTTGGTGGGCTATAGTCCATGCATTTTTCTCGAAAAACACGCATTTTTGATCATTCTGGTGGTCTATCTCCATGCATTTTCGTCGAAAAACACGCAATTTTCACCATTTTGGTGATGTGTAGTCCATGCATTTTTGTTGAAAAACACGTATTTTTAACCATTTTGGTGTGCTATAGTCCATGCATTTTGTTCGAAAAACACGCATTTTTGACCATTTTGGTGGGCTATAGTCCATGGATTTTTCTCGAAAAACACGCATTTTTGATCATTTTGGTAGGCTACAGTCCATGCATTTTGGTCGAAAAACACGCATTTTCCCATCATTTTGGTGGGCTATAGTACATGCATTTTTCTCGAAAATCACGCATTTTTGATCATTTTGGTAGGCTATAGTCCATGCATTTTGGTCGAAAAACACGCATTTTTGACCATTTTGGTGGGCCACAGCCCATGCATTTTTCTCGAAAAACACGCATTTTTGATCATTTTGGTGGTCTAATACTCCATGCATTTTTGTCGAAAAAGGCGCATTTTTCATCATTTTGGTGGACTATAGTCCATGCATTTTGCTCGAAAAACACACATTTTAGTGGGCTATAGTGCATGCATTTTGGTTGAAAATCACACATTTTGCTCATTTTGGTGTGCTATAGTCCATGCATCTTGTTCGAAAAACACGCATTTTGACCATTTTGGTGGGCTATAGTCCATGCATTTTTCTCGAAAAACACGCATTTTTGATCATTTTGGTGGGCTATAGTCCATGCATTTTTGTCTAATAACACGTATTTTTGACCATTTTGGTGGGCTATAATCCATGCATTTTGGTCGAAAACCACACATTTTGATCATTTTGGTGGGCTATAGTCCATGCATTTTTGTCGAAAAACACGAATTTTTGATCAATTTGTTGAGCTATAGTCCATGCATTTTGGTCGAAAAACACGCATTTTTGGCCATTTTGGTGGGCTGTAGCCCATGCATTTTTCTCGAAAAACACGCATTTTTGATCATTTTGGTGGTCTATACTCCATGCATTTTTGTCGAAAAAGGCGCATTTTTCATCATTTTGGTGGACTATGGTCCATGCATTTTGCTCGAAAAACACACATTTTAGTGGGCTATAGTGCATGCATTTTGGTTGAAAATCACACATTTTGCTCATTTTGGTGGGCTATAGTCCATGCATTTTGGTCGAAAAACACGCATTTTTGATCAATTTGTTGAGCTATAGTCCATGCATTTTGGCCGAAAAACACGCATTTTTGGCCATTTTGGTGGGCTATAGTCCATGCATTTTTCTCGAAAAACACGCCTTTTTTGATCAATTTGGTGATCTATAGTCCATGCATTTTGGTCGAAAAAGACACATTTTTTGATCATATTGGTGATATATAATCCAAGCATTTTGGTGTGCTATAGTCCATGCATTTTTTTCGAAAAACACGCATTTTTTGCATCATTTTGGTAGGCTATAGTCCATGCATTTTTCTCGAAAAACACGCATTTTTGATCATTTTGGTGGTCTATACTCTATGCATTTTGGTCGAAAAAGACGCATTTTTGACCATTTTGGTGGGCTATAGTCCATGCATTTTTGTTGAAAAACACATATTTTTGACCATTTTGGTGGGCTATAGTCCATGCATTTTTCTCGAAAAACACGCATTTTTGATCATTCTGGTGGTCTATACTCCATGCATTTTGGTCGAAAAACACGCATTTTTCACCATTTTGGTGGGCTATAGTCCATGCATTTTTGTTGAAAAACACGTATTTTTAACCATTTTGGTGTGCTATAGTCCATGCATTTTGTTTGAAAAACACGCATTTTTGACCATTTTGGTGGGCTATAGTCCATGGATTTTTCTCGAAAAACACGCATCTTTGATCATTTTGGTAGGCTATAGTCCATGCATTTTGGTCGAAAAACACGCATTTTTGACCATTTTGGTGGTCTATAGTCCATGCATTTTGGTCGAAAAACACATTTTGATCATTTTGGTGGGATATAGTCCATGCATTTTTGTCGAAAAAGACCCATTTTCCATCATTTTGGTGGGCTATAGTCCATGCATTTTTCTCGAAAAACACGCATTTTTGATCATTCTGGTGGTCTATCTCCATGCATTTTCGTCGAAAAACACGCAATTTTCACCATTTTGGTGATGTGTAGTCCATGCATTTTTGTTGAAAAACACGTATTTTTAACCATTTTCGTGTGCTATAGTCCATGCATTTTTCTCGAAAAACACGCATTTTTGACCATTTTGGTGGGCTATAGTCCATGGATTTTTCTCGAAAAACACGCATTTTTGATCATTTTGGTAGGCTATAGTCCATGCATTTTGGTCGAAAAACACGCATTTTCCCATCATTTTGGTGGGCTATAGTACATGCATTTTTCTCGAAAATCACGCATTTTTGATCATTTTGGTAGGCTATAGTCCATGCATTTTGGTCGAAAAACACGCATTTTTGACCATTTTGGTGGGCCACAGCCCATGCATTTTTCTCGAAAAACACGCATTTTTGATCATTTTGGTGGTCTAATACTCCATGCATTTTTGTCGAAAAAGGCGCATTTTTCATCATTTTGGTGGACTATAGTCCATGCATTTTGCTCGAAAAACACACATTTTAGTGGGCTATAGTGCATGCATTTTGGTTGAAAATCACACATTTTGCTCATTTTGGTGGGCTATAGTCCATGCATTTTGGTCGAAAAACACGCATTTTTGATCAATTTGTTGAGCTATAGTCCATGCATTTTGGCCGAAAAACACGCATTTTTGGCCATTTTGGTGGGCTATAGTCCATGCATTTTTCTCGAAAAACACGCATTTTTTATCATTTTGGTGGTCTATACTCCATGCATTTTGGTCGAAAAACACGCATTTTTCAGCATTTTGGTGAGCTATAGTCCATGCACTTTGGTCGAAAAACACGTATTTTTAACCATTTTGGTGTGCTATAGTCCATGCATCTTGTTCGAAAAATACGCATTTTTGACCATTTTGGTGGGCTATAGTCCATGGGTTTTTCTCGAAAAACACGCATTTTTGATCATTCTGGTAGGCTATAGTCCATGCATTTTTGTTGAAAAACACGTATTTTTGACCATTTTGGTGGGCTATAGTCCATGCATTTTGGTCGAAAAACACATTTTGATCATTTTGGTGGGATATAGTCCATGCATTTTTGTCGAAAAAGACCCATTTTCCATCATTTTGGTGGGCTATAGTCCATGGATTTTGGTCGAAAAACACGCATTTTTCACCATTTTGATGAGCTATAGTCCATGCTTTTTTGCGAAAAACACGCATTTTTGATCATTTTCGTAGGCTATAGTCCATGCATTTTTGTCGAAAAACACGCATTTTCCCATCATTTTGGTGGGCTATAGTACATGCATTTTTCTCGAAATTCACGCATTTTTGATCATTTTGGTAGTCTATAGTCCATGCATTTTTCTTGAAAAACACGTATTTTTGACCATTTTGGTGGGCTATAGTCCATGCATTTTGGTCGAAAAACACGCATTTTTGACCATTTTGGTGGGCTACAGACATGCATTTTTCTCGAAAAACACGCATTTTTGATCATTTTGGTGGTCTATACTCCATGCATTTTTGTCGAAAAAGGCGCATTTTTCATCATTTTGATGGACTATAGTCCATGCATTTTGCTCGAAAAACACACATTTTAGTGGGCTATAGTGCATGCATTTTGGTCGAAAAACACGCATTTTTGATCAATTTGTTGAGCTATAGTCCATGCATTTTGGCCGAAAAACACGCATTTTTGGCCATTTTGGTGGGCTATAGTCCATGCATTTTTCTCGAAAAACACGCCTTTTTTGATCATTTTGGTGATCTATAGTCCATGCTTTTTGGTCGAAAAACACACATTTTAGTGGGCTATAGTGCATGCATTTTGGTTGAAAATCACACATTTTGCTCATTTTGGTGGGCTATAGTCCATGCATTTTGGTCGAAAAACACGCATTTTTGATCAATTTGTTGAGCTATAGTCCATGCATTTTGGCCGAAAAACACGCATTTTTGGCCATTTTAGTGGGCTATAGTCCATGCATTTTTCTCGAAAAACACGCCTTTTTTGATCAATTTGGTGATCTATAGTCCATGCATTTTGGTCGAAAAAGACACATTTTTTGATCATATTGGTGATATATAATCCAAGCATTTTGGTGTGCTATAGTCCATGCATTTTTTTCGAAAAACACGCATTTTTTGCATCATTTTGGTAGGCTATAGTCCATGCATTTTTCTCGAAAAACACGCATTTTTTATCATTTTGGTGGTCTATACTCTATGCATTTTGGTCGAAAAAGACGCATTTTTGACCATGTTGCTGGGCTATAGTCCATGAATTTTTGTTGAAAAACACGTATTTTTGACCATTTTGGTGGGCTATAGTCCATGCATTTTTCTCGAAAAACACGCATTTTTGATCATTCTGGTGGTCTATACTCCATGCATTTTGGTCGAAAAACACGCATTTTTCAGCATTTTGGTGAGCTATAGTCCATGCACTTTGGTCGAAAAACACGTATTTTTAACCATTTTGGTGTGCTATAGTCCATGCATTTTGTTCGAAAAACACGCATTTTTGACCATTTTGGTGGGCTATAGTCCATGGATTTTTCTCGAAAAACACGCATTTTTGATCATTTTGGTAGGCTATAGTCCATGCATTTTTGTCTAAAAACACGTATTTTTGACCATTTTGGTGGGCTATAGTCCATGCATTTTGGTCGAAAAACACATTTTGATCATTTTGGTGGGATATAGTCCATGCATTTTTGTCGAAAAAGACCCATTTTCCATCATTTTGGTGGGCTATAGTCCATGCATTTTTCTCGAAAAACACGCATTTTTGATCATTCTGGTGGTCTATCTCCATGCATTTTCGTCGAAAAACACGCAATTTTCACCATTTTGGTGATGTGTAGTCCATGCATTTTTGTTGAAAAACACGTATTTTTAACCATTTTGGTGTGCTATAGTCCATGCATTTTGTTCGAAAAACACGCATTTTTGACCATTTTGGTGGGCTATAGTCCATGGATTTTTCTCGAAAAACACGCATTTTTGATCATTTTGGTAGGCTATAGTCCATGCATTTTGGTCGAAAAACACGCATTTTCCCATCATTTTGGTGGGCTATAGTACATGCATTTTTCTCGAAAATCACGCATTTTTGATCATTTTGGTAGGCTATAGTCCATGCATTTTGGTCGAAAAACACGCATTTTTGACCATTTTGGTGGGCCACAGCCCATGCATTTTTCTCGAAAAACACGCATTTTTGATCATTTTGGTGGTCTAATACTCCATGCATTTTTGTCGAAAAAGGCGCATTTTTCATCATTTTGGTGGACTATAGTCCATGCATTTTGCTCGAAAAACACACAATTTAGTGGCTATAGTCCATGCATTTTTGTTGAAAAACACATATTTTTGATCATTTTGGTGGTCTATAGTCCATGCATTTTGGTCGAAAAACACGCATTTTGATCAATTTGTTGAGCTATAGTCCATGCATTTTGGCCGAAAAACACGCATTTTTTGGCCATTTTGGTGGGCTATAGTCCATGCATTTTTCTCGAAAAACACGCATTTTTTATCATTTTGGTGGTCTATACTCCATGCATTTTGGTCCGAAAAAACACGCATTTTTTCAGTCATTTTGGTGAGCTATAGTCATGCAACTTTGGTCGAAAAACACGTATTTTTAACCATTTTTGGTGTGCTATAGTCCATGCATCTTGTTCGAAAATAACGCCATTTTTGACCATTTTGGTGGGCTATAGTCCATGGGTTTTTCTCGAAAAACACGCATTTTTGATCATTTTGGTAGGCTATAGTCCATGCATTTTTTGTCTAAAAACACGTATTTTTGACCATTTTGGTAGGCTATAGTCCATGCATTTGGTCGAAAAACACATTTTGATCATTTTGGTGGGATATAGTCCATGCATTTTTGTCGAAAAAGACCCATTTTCCATCATTTTGGTGGGCTATAGTCCATGGATTTTGGTCGAAAAAACACGCATTTTTCACCATTTTGATGAGCTATAGTCCATGCTTTTTTGCGAAAAACACGCATTTTTGATCATTTTCGTAGGCTATAGTCCATGCATTTTTGTCGAAAAACACGCATTTTTCCCATCATTTGGTGTGGGCTATAGTACATGCATTTTTTTCGAAAAACACGCATTTTTGATCATTTTGGTAGGCTATAGTCCATGCATTTTTCTTGAAAAACACGTATTTTTGACCATTTTGGTGGGCTATAGTCCATGCATTTTGGTCGAAAAACACGCATTTTTGACCATTTTGTGGGCTACAGACATGCATTTTTCTCGAAAAACACGCATTTTTGATCATTTTGGTGGTCTATACTCCATGCATTTTTGTCGAAAAAGGCGCATTTTT